>CM053028.1:548280157-548307657 GCA_028564925.1 Lithobates sylvaticus | reverse complement strand
GATAAGACGACACTGATGGGCACTGATAAGACAGCACTGATGGGCACTGATAAGATGGCACTGATGGGCACTGATAAGATGGCACTGATGGGCCCTGATGGGTGGCACTGATGGGTGGCACTAATGGGCACTGGTAGGTGGCACTGATGGGCACTGGTAGTTGGCACTGATGGGCATTGGTAGGTGGTATTGATAGGCAGCACTGGTGATGGCGCACTGATTGGTGATTTATAGGTGGCACTGATAGGTGGCACTGTGGGCACTGATGGGTGACACTGTGGGCACTGATGTGTGGCACTGGTAGGTGGCACTGATGGGCACTGGTAGGTGGCACTGATGGGCACTGGTAGTTGGCACTGATGGGCATTGGTAGGTGGTATTGATAGGCAGCACTGGTGATGGCGCACTGATTGGTGATTTATAGGTGGCACTGATAGGTGGCACTGTGGGCACTGATTAGTTGACACTGTGGGCACTGATGTGTGGCACTGGTAGGTGGCACTGATGGGCACTGGTAGTTGGCACTGATGGGCACTGGTAGGTGGTATTGATAGGCAGCACTGGGAATGACGCACTGATTAGTGATTTATAGGTGGCACTGTGGGCACTGATGGGTGACACTGTGGGTACTGATGGGTGACACTGTGGGCACTGGTGGGTAGTGCTGGTGGGCACTGGTAGGTGACACTGGTGGGCACAGAAGCCTCTCCACTGATGTCCCTCTCGCAGCCGCCGGCGATCGGCTTTTTTTTTCTCCTCGCAATACAAGCGTGAAGAGAAAAAATAGCCGATTACCGGCTCTGTTTACGTCACATGATCAGCTGTCATTGGCAGCTATTATAAAAATAAACTATTTTAAAAATGACTAAATATTAAGAAATTCAATAAAAAAAAATTCCTTGAATAAATTATAAAACAATTAATATGTAAAATCTATTTACTCATAGTATAACATCATCTTTTATATTTTACCAAACAATTGGGTATTTTTATCGTGTTTGTGTGCACTAAAAATCCATTAAAGCGTATTTTTTCCCCCTAAATATCTGCTTTTTAAAAATGGCTGCGCAAATATTGTGCGACATAAAAAATTGCAAAGACCCTGTAGATTAACTACAGGGTCTTTGCTTTCAAAAATATATAAAAAAACAAAAATGTTGATTTTTCCACATATGTGAGAAGTGTTATGCGCCGTACACACGGTCGGAAATTTCCGACGGAAAATGTCCGATTGGACCATGTTGTCGGAAAATCCGCCCGTGTGTGGGCTCCATCAGACGGCAAAAAAAATTGAGATCCTGCTCTCAAATTTTCCGACAACAAAGTCCGATCGGACTTTTTACGATCGTGTGTAGAGAATTCCGACGGACAAAGTGCCACGCATGCTCAGATCAAATTAAGAGACCAAAGCTATTGGCTACTAGCCTCTACGTAGTTCCGTCGTACGCAACGAACGTCACCACGTTCAGAATGATCGGATTTTCCGACAACTTTGTCCGACAGTGTGTATGCAACACCAGTGTCGGACAAAATCTGTCTCAAAAAATCTGACTTATTTTGTGGTCGGAATTTCCGACCGTGTGTACGGGGGGGCTTAGAATTGGCCTGGGGTGAAGTTGGTCAATGAGAACCAACTCCTGGCTGAGTCTCCATTGTTTTGTTTGTTTTTTTGGGTGGGAACATTGATTTTTTTAGCTTTGTTTTGTGACCTTTAAATCTCCTTTGAGCACAAACTGGCATCATTCTTAGCCTCGTCCTGTGGAGGAACCTCCCTCACTGGACAACTGGTTATTGGAGAATAAGGAACTTTATTCATTTCTCTCTCTTCTACCAGCGATGGCGTCCTCAGACCTGAGAGCGGAGCTGGATTGTCCTGTCTGCCTGAACATTTATACGGATCCTATCATGTTGAAATGTGGACACAACTTCTGCCGGGTCTGCATTGACCGTGCGTTGGATACACAGGAGGGGTCTGGATGTTACTCCTGTCCTCAGTGCAGGAGGAAGTTCCGGGAGAGACCTCCACTGCAAAGAAATATCACTCTGCGTAACATTGCGCAACATTTCCTGTCTGCTCCACCACCAGATCCAGAGATGGGCATCTCCTGTACTTACTGCATTAATTTCTCTGTACCTGCTGTGAAGTCCTGCCTGCATTGTGAGGCTTCTCTATGTGTTGACCATCTGAGAGCCCACAGCAAGTCACCAGAACACGTCTTATGTGACCCCACCACCACCCCGGAGAACAGGAAGTGCCCCGTCCATAAGAAGATCCTGGAGTACTACTGCACCGAGGACTCTGCCTGTATCTGTATCTCCTGTGTCATAACTGGAGAACATCGAGGACACCAGTTGAAGACATTGGAAGAGGCCTTCATAACGAAGAAGGAGAAACTCCTCCATGATGGAGTGGATCTGGCTGGGATCTCACGTATGATCAGCACAGGTTTATCCAATATAATGACTAGAATCATTTCGGGGGTCTATATACAGGAAGCTGTAGACACATTGGACGAGGACACGGCTCATGATGATGTGTGTATCTCGTATGATAAGAAGATTGCATCCATCTCAGGTACACACCATAATCGCCCAGATACTGAGGGGAGGTTTACGAAATATTATCAGGTTTTAGGTAGTCGGAGTTTCTCCTCAGGACAACAATACTGGGAAGTAGATGTCCGTGGATCCAGTAAGTGGAGAATCGGGATGTGTTACGCCAGCATAGCCAGGGACGGGGACAGCTCCCTGGTTGGATGTAATGACGTATCCTGGGGTTTGCACTGTTGGGGTGAAGATTATATGGCAATACATGACATGATTGAGACCGAACTCCCTGACAATATCCCTGGTAACAAAGTCCGGGTATATCTGGATTATGAGTCCGGGCAGATCTCCTTCTATATACGTGACCCCATCCGCCACCTCCACACCTTCACCGCCACCCTCACCGAGCCCCTCTATGCTGTGTTATGTGTAGAAGAGGGTTGTGTACAGATATGAGGGGTACTAGATGTGAGAAATCTGCCTAGAGATTGGTGACCTCATAGGGTTGGGGGATTGTGAATGGTGGAATATTGCAAATTCTGTACTTTTTTTCTGATATTTTTTCCATCTTCCTCCCTCTCTTGCCGCGTACACACGATCGGAATTTCCGGCCAGAAAAAGACCGACGAGAGCTTTTCATCGGAAAATGCGACCGTGTGTAGGCTCCATCTGAATTTTTGCTGGCCGAATTTCCGACAGCAAAGAATTGAGAGCGCGTTCTCAATTTTTCCGACGGAAAAGGTTTCTATCGGAAATTCCGATCGTCTGTAGCAATTCTGACGTGCAAAATTCCTACGCATGCTCGGAAACAATTCAACGCATGCTCGGAAGCATTGAACTCGGCTCGTTGTAGTGTTGTACGTCAGCGCGTTCTTGACCGTTGGAATTCCGTCGGGAAAACCATCAGAGCTTTTTCAGACGAGAATTCCGATCCTGTATACGCGGCATCTGATCACAGCAACTGGCGGTAGCCACCGTTCTACACCCTGGGGCCACCAATCCGTAGAGGCCTGACCAACATACATTTTATTTAGGCCTGGTTCACACCTGCGCAGTTTGCTTTTGATCTGTTTCTCCAGTGTTTTTTTGCACACACGTTTTTGATGCTTTTTTCACATGTTTTTTGATGCGATTTGCGTTTGCATTTTTTTATGCTTTTTTTGGACAATTTATTAAAATGCAAAACTAGTCAAAAACGTGTATAAAAACATACTAAATGATTTATACACGTTTTTGACTAGTTTTGCATTTTTTATGCTTTTTTTGGACAATTTATTAAAATGCAAAACTAGTCAAAAACGTGTATAAAAACATACTAAATGTTTTATACACGTTTTTGACTAGTTTTGCATTTTTATGCTTTTTTTGGACAATTTATTAAAATGCAAAACTAGTCAAAAACGTGTATAAAAAACATACTACATGTTTTATACACGTTTTTGACTAGTTTTGCATTTTTTTTGCTTTTTTTTTTGGACAATTTGTTGTTGTAGTACTTTTTTGATGCGTTATTTTGACTCGTTTCGCGTTTTTATGCTTTTTTTTGACAATTTGTTGTAGTATATTTTTTTACTCGTTTTTGACTTGTTTTGCATTTATGATGCTGTTTTTGACAATTTGTTGTTGTAGTATGTTTTTTTTTATGCATTTTAATGCGTTTTGCATTTTTTTGATGCTTTTTTTTGACAATTTGTCGTCGGGCAGATTAAAAAATGCGAAACGAGTCAAAAACGCATCAACATTGCGTCAAAAACGTAATACATGCTTTTGTGCAGCGTCTCCATTGAAGTCTAATGCCGCGTACACACAAGAGGACTTTTCAACAGCAAAGGTCCAGCGGAACGAATCCGTCGGACAATTCGATCGTGTGTGGGCTCCATCGGACTTTTGCTGTCGAAAAATCCGATGGACTTTAGAAATAGAACATGTCTTAAATTTTCCCGCCGGGAACTCCGCTGGACACAGTTCCTATCGAAAAATCCGCTCGTCTGTATGCTAGTCCGACGGACAAATAACGACGCTAGGGCAGCTATTGGCTACTGGCTACGAACTTCCTTATTCTAGTCCGGTCGTACGTCATCACGTTCGAATCCGTCAGAATTTAGTGTGATTGTGTGTGGCCAAGTCCGTTCATTCGAAAAATTTAAAGGAAACCTGTCGAAAGTCCGTCGAAAAGTCCGCTCGTGTGTACGGGGCTTAGGCTGGATTCACACCTATGCATTTTTAGTCCTTTTTGCATTTTTAGTCCTTTTTGCATTTTTAGTCCTTTTTGCATTTTGCAGATTTGCACTACAGAACGTGTTCCATTGGAAACCATGTTAAATGGTCTCCAATGCCTAAGGGCACCATTTTGCATTTAAAAAAGTCCCTGACCCTTTCCAAAAATGTAGTAGCGGAAAAAAAGCATAGATGAACATGTCCTATAGGAAACCGTGTTACATGGACTGTAGTGCGTTTCTGCAAAAAGCACCAGAAAAAAAAAAATAGGTGTGAACCAGGCCTTAATTATTTATTTCTCTTGTTTAAAATGACACTATGGGGATCTATTTATAAAAAAATAAAAAATAAAAATAAAAATCACATAGCCATCTGACTATCAAATCTGTGTATACATTAATTATGTATATTATATTATATTATTAATTATGTCTATGAATTGGACAAAAATGAATGTTCTTAGGCTATTTCCTTTTCTGTGTTCTTTTATTTTGGGCAGTAGTAAAACACCACTTTATGGCCACTGGGTGGCACTGAGGAGTCTAAGTAATCCATACGTCTTTATAACAATGTAACCATTCTAGAGAACGCTAAAGGGAATTGACAAATAGATGTCACCATTCATTTTCCTACTTCTTTCTAGCAGAGAGTGACTGTACATGCCAATTTGCTGGATAAATGGCTATGCACAGTTTTATAATTTGACTGCTAAAATTCTTATTCTGGAATAGAGCATTGCAAAGTTTTTTAGAAATTAAATAAAGTTTTTTTTTTTTTTGGTTCAAATCTTGTGTTTTTTTTTTTTTATTACTAATTTTCTTTAATGCAACACAAAAAAAAAAAAAAGTTGAACAAAAGAAACAAAAACAAAGAGTTTAACCCCTTCATGATGAAGATAAGACAAATCCTAACTTCTAACTGAACACAATTTTGCCACTTTGGCATGTGATAGTAAAACTTTACATATCATCACAACAACTAATACAGATGGATCATATCTTGTGTTCTCCAGAAAGAATTTGGCTTTTTTTTGGTGGTAAATGGTAACGGATATCTACTGATTTGTTTTGTTTTAATCATTATTATTAAAAAAAAAAAAAAAAAAAAAAAAATGGCTCAAAGTAGTAAAAAAAAAAAAATACTTAAAAAAAAAAAAAAAAAAAAAAAAAATGTAGCTGTATATTTCTTGCTATTATCATAACCTACCGCCAAAAAAGCAACCCAAATTGAATTCTCGTGGTGATCGCAGAGATTCCACATATGTGTATGTTAGTTGTTGTTGGTTGTACCCGTAGTACGGCCCAGAAACAAGTGGGTGTACTTTTTTTAGTCTACTTAAAATCTAATAACATTGGAGCACACAGAATCTGGTGCAGCTGTGCACAGTAACCAATCAGCTTCTAACTTCAGCTTTATCAGTTTAACCACTTTCAGCCCCGGACCAATTGGCAGCCAAAGGACCAGGCCCCTTTTTTGCGATTCGGCACTGCGTCGCTTTAACTGACAATTGCGCGGTCGGGCGACGTGGCTCCCAAACAAAATTGGCGTCCTTTTTCCCCCCACAAATAGAGCTTTCTTTTGGTGGTATTTGATCGCCCCTGCGGTCTTTATTTTTTGCGCTATAAACAAAAATAGAGCGACAATTTTGAAAAAAAAAAAAATGCAATATTTTTTACTTTTTGCTATAATAAATATCCCCAAAAAATATATAAAAAAACTTTTTTTTTCCTCAGTTTAGGCCGATACGTATTCTTCTACATATTTTTGGTAAAAAAAATCGCAATAGGCGATTATGGTTTGCGCAAAAGTTATAGCATTTACAAAATAGGGGATAGTTTTATAGCATTTTTATTAATATTTTTTTTTTTTACTAGTAATGGCGGCGATCGGCGATTTTTATTGTGACTGCGACATTATGGCGGACACATTGGACATTTTTGACACATTTTTGGGACCATTGTCATTTATATAGAAATCAGTGCTATTTAAATGCACTGATTCCTATGTAAATGACACTGGCAGTGAAGGAGTTAACCACTAGGGGGGCGGGGAGGGGCTAAGTGTGACGTGTTGTGTTTTCTTTTACAGTAGGGGGCGTGGCTGTACGTCTGACGTCACTGATCGGCTTTCCCGATGACAGGGAACAGCCGATCAGTGACAGGCAGTGTAGGAAGCGCGGGGAGAGGTTTCTTTACACAGACCTCTCCCCGTTCTTCAGCTCTGTGACCCGATCGCTGGACACCAGCGGCGTGCGACCCCACGGCTAGGCAATTAAAGGGGACATACCTGTACGTGCCTTTGCCTAGCCGTGCCATTCTGCCGACGTATATGTGCAGGAGACGGTCGGGAAGCGGTTAAGCTTTGACAATAAAACCTCAAAGCTGATTGGTTACTGTGCAAAGCTGCACCAGGTTCTCTGTGCACCAATTGTAGTAAATCTCCCCTACTGACAATGATACTAATTGAAAAAATATTTTCTTTAAATCCTACCTAAAATATACTGAGAGAGGAGACCACCTCTCCAGGACGGCCCTCCAGGGCAAATGCTCGTCTTCCTAATCAGGGAGCCCCAGGTGCTGGCTAATACATACACAATAGGCAGGTAATGGCAGGAAAAACTCTGGATAGCCGCACACCTGAAAAGATTAAAATCCTATGCTCCGTCAGAGACTCTTTACCAGGATCGTAGTTGCGGGGTGTCAGACTGACACCCTGCAACAACGATCGCCGCTATGCGCGCCTCAAAATCCTGAGGACCTCATATGACGTCCGGTCAGGATTTTAAAACCACTTTGCCGACGTCTTTTGCCAATAGGGCGGGCGGCAAGTGGTTAAAGTTATTGGGCGCCAAGTGGTTAAAGTTATTGGGCGCCGAGTGGTTAAAGTTATTGGGCGCCAGACACTTCTTGAATGCAAAAGAAAGTTTATTTCTCTTAACAAACTTTTTTGGGGGGAGAGAGGGTTAGGGCCCGGACACCCTTAGGTAGTTGCAAGATTAATGGGCAGACTCTGAGACTTCAAAAGGAGGACAGCCATGCAGGGAAAGGCATCCAGCAAGACGTCAGATACTGCATGTGTAGGAAGGCTGTCTCCTATGGCAACAGTCTTTAACAGTTCCAAACACAAGGCTTCACGTTCACTACAATCGCTCCTTGTAGTTCTTTAGCCCACTAGACCCACTGATTCTGAATCTTTTGAGCTCCTTCAATCTTCACGGTGGTATCTTCCTCAAGCCTCACCCCCGCCTCTCTGCTGGGTCCCTAGCTTGGCCCTCTAGATACCTCTCAAGCTTCACCCACGTTGGCCTGCTCGGTCCCTGGCTTAACACACAAGGCTGCTCTACAAGCGTCACCTCCACTGGCTGGGTCCCTGGCTTGATTCCCATGGAAGTTTCCCAAATCTTCACCGTCCCCGGTTGGTGAGAATGCTGTTCCGGTACTTGCTTCAGTTACCCACGGTGGTCCCTGGTAATAAGGCCATGGGCGTCCGCAGGTAGGGGCAAGGGGGGGGCAAGCGCCCCCCCCCCCCCCCCCTGGAATCAGGGATCGAACTCTGTCTTTATCCTAGCGCCGGCCCTGCTCACACCTGTACACAGTTTAGCAGGGCCGGTGACAGCTGGTGACAGGAGAATGACAGTGAAGGCCTCAAGGGGTGGGCAGAATGACATCACCCGGTCTACATAATGTGAGCGAGTGGCCCAGGAGACGGAAGCCGGGGGAAAAGGAGAGCCGCAAGACGCCAGGAACAGCGGGCCCAACGCCTCCCAGAGCCTGGAACCCCTGGACTCCTTAAACCTCCTCACTGCTCCCAGGCCTGGAGGACAGACTGACCGGGGGTTCAGAGGACAAGGACGGGCAGGAAATGCAAGCAGCCAGGGACCGCTCCATGTCACATCATAGATCTGATGGAAGGAACAGAGCACCTCCTATCCTCACCCAGAATGAAAACTGGTCTTGCCAGCTGCTTGCCATCATGGACATCCTACTGGCATGCAAGCCGTACTGAGCATTACACACACCACTGGGACATAGGGGCACTTGAGGAACTGCAGACAGGGCTAGGGGGTCCCTCTCTCTCACACCCCATCACCCCTCTGTCACCCCTCTCTCTCTCTCTGTCACCCCTCTGTCTTTTTCACCCCCCCTCTCTCGCTGTCACCCCCCTCTGTCACACTCCTCTCTCTCTGTCACCCCCTCTGTCTCTCTGTCACCCTCCACATGTATGGAGTCTCTAATGCCCCGTACACACGGTCGGAAATTCCGACCACAAAATCCATCTGATTTTTTCCGACGGATTTTGTCCGACACTGGTGTTGTATACACACGGTCGGACAAAGTTGTCGGAAAATCCGATCATTCTGAACGTGGTGACGTTCGTTGCGTACGACGGAACTACGTAGAGGCTAGTAGCCAATAGCTTTGGTCTCGTAATTTGATCTGAGCATGCGTGGCACTTTGTCCGTCGTAATTCTCTACACACGATCGGAAAAAGTCTCATCGGACTTTGTTGTTAAAAAATTTGAGAGCAGAATCTCAAATTTTTTCCGTCGGAAATTCCAACGGAAATAGTCCGATGGAGCCCACACACGGTCGGATTTTCCGACAACATGGTCCGATAGGACATTTTCCGTCAGAAATTTCAACCGTGTGTACGGGGCATTAGAGTCTCCTGTGCCATGTCCACAGTCTCTTATAATCTCTTGACCCATGTACAGTGGTGTGAAAAAGTGTTTGCCCCTTCCTCATTTCCTGTTCCTTTGCATGTTTGTCACACTTAAGTGTTTCGGAACTTCAAACCAATTTAAACAATAGTCAAGGACAACACAAGTAAACACAAAATGCAATTTGTAAATGAAGGTGTTTATTATTAAAGGTGAAAAAAAATCCAAACCATCATGGCCCTGTGTGAAAAAGTGATTGCCCCCTAAACCTAATAACTGGTTGGGCCACCCTTAGCAGCAACAACTGCAACCAAGCGTTTGCGATAACGTGCAATGAGGCTTTTTACAGCGTCCTGGAGGAATTTTGGCCCACTCATCTTTGCAGAATTGTCCTAATTCAGTTACATTAGAGGGTTTTCGAGCATGAACGGCCTTTTTAAGGTCATACCACAACATCTCAATAGGATTCAGGTCAGGACTTTGGCTAGGCCACTCCAAAGTCTTCATTTTGTTTTTCTTCAGCCATTCGGTGGTGGACTTGCTGGTGTGTTTAGGATCATTGTCCTGCTGCAGAACCCAAGTTTGTTTCAGCTTGAGTACACGAACAGATGGTCGGACATTCTCCTTCAGGATCTCTTGGTAGACAGCAGAATTCATAGTTCCTTTTATCACGGCAAGTCTTCCAGGTCCTGAAGCAGCAAAACAGCCCCAGACCATCACACTACCACCACCATGTTTTACTGTTGGTATAATGTTCTTTTTCTGAAATGCAGTGTTCCTTCTACGCCAGATATACTTGGACACACACCTTCCAAAGAGTTCCACTTTTGTCTCATCGGTCCACAGAATGTTGTCCCAAAAGTCTTGGCTATCATCAAGATGTGTTGTGGAGAAATTGAGACGAGCTTTGATGTTCTTTTTGCTCAGCAGTGGTTTTCTCCTTGGAACTCTGCCATGCAGGCCATTTTTGCCCAGTCTTTTCCTGATGGTGGAGGCATGAACGCTGACCTTAACTGAGGCAAGTGAGGCCTGCAGTTCCTTGGACGTTGTTGTGGGGTCTTTTGTGACCTCTTGGATGAGTCGTCGCTGCGCTCTTGGGGTAATTTTGGGCGGCCGGCCACTCCTGGGAAGGTTCACCACTGTTCCATGTCTTCGCCATTTGTGGATAATGGCTCTCACTGTTGTTCGCTGGATTCCCAAAGCTTTGGAAATGGCTTTATAACCCTTTCCAGACTGAAAGATCTCAATTACTTTCTTTCTCAATTGTTCCTGAATTTCTTTGGGTCTCGGCATGATGTGTAGCTTTTAAGGATCTTCTGGTGGACCTTACTGTGTCAAGCAGCTCCTATTTAAGTGATGCCTTGATTGTGAACAGGTGTGGCAATAATCAGGCCTGGGTGTGGCTAGAGAAATTGAACTCAGGTGTGGACAACCACAGTTATAGTATGTTTTAACAAGGGGGGCAATCACTTTTTCACACAGGGCCATGATGGTTTGGATTTTTTTTCACCTTTAATAATAAACACCTTCATTTACAAATTGCATTTTGTGTTTACTTGTGTTGTCCTTGACTATTGTTTAAATTGGTTTGATGTTCCGAAACACTTAAGTGTGACAAACATGCAAAGGAACAGGAAATGAGGAAGGGGGCAAACACTTTTTCACACCACTGTATGCAGTCACTGACAGTCTCTTGTGCCATGTCTGCAGTCTCTAACCATCTCCTGTACTACGTCTGTAGTCTCTGACCGTGATAATATGATAATAACATTGTCGAAAAGGGTCAGAGCATGGGTGATGTTAAAATGATGCCCCCCCTGAAAAAAGTTCTGCGGACGCCCATGAATAAGGCAGATAGTCCCTTACTGGCGACAGCTTCCCCTCTACCTCCGACCACGACAGGTTCTCTGGCCGCCAGAACTGTCACTTCTGGTTGGGCTGCAAGCCGCAGTCCCAACCCTGCGCTGCTCTCTTGCTTCTGGATAGGCCCTCAGACAGCCTAGCAGCCCGATGTGCCCAGGATAGGCCAAAGCCTGGGCAATACGGCACACGTTCACCCAGACAGCTGCCCAGGTGGCACAGAACAAAGGTCACCTGATTCCACCAGAATATATAGGCTCTCCCAACAGGCCAAGGGATTCAAGAAAACCCCTGCCTATTGGCTGAGATACCCCATATACCCATAACCTGACTTGTATCTAGTACCACCAAGTACCTGGCCACCTCGTGGTAGAAGAAAAAAGTGCAACAAGTCAAACTTGGGGAGAAATCAATAGATCTCTACCAATCAACCAGGATAACTACTCCTGGCAAGTACATTTGTGAGGAGCGACCATACCAGGGTGCTACATTAAGAATTTTCATGGAAGCAGAAAGTTGCAGCCTGAAGAGAACTGGGTTTCATCCGTTGAATAACCCTAATAAGGACTAAAAAATCTAAAGGCCAGTTTTTGAATAGGAACCGTGAGGGTTAAGTTTCTCGTTGAGAGCCTGACCTTATTCTGAGGGGCATGGGATTGATGGCAACCTGCAAAGTGCTCCTGAAAGATGGAGCTAGGTGATAAGCTAAGCTTTAAATTTTGGAAAATGCTCAAACATTATTTTTGATAACAGGGATATCTGAGGAAATGTGAGAAATAGAACAGGATATGTGTGGGAAGGGGCTATTTCTGTGTGTAGCACTGACCCCCGAAGGAGCTGCTGGCTTTTGTTGGGCTTACCGTTACCTCACCTGTTCACTGTGTCCGTCCTAGGGGTCCCATTGCAAAGTTGATTAAAGGATATTAGCTCAGACACTTATGCCGCGTACACACGGTTGGAATTCTTGTCGGAAAAAGCTCTGATGGTTTTCCCGTCGGAACTCCGACGGAATTTCGCTCAAACTGCCTTGCCTACACACGGTCACGCCAAATTCCGACGTTCAGTAACACAGCGGCATAAAACACGTTCGACAGCACTATAAAAGGAAAGTTTAATGCTTCCGAGCATGCGTCGGAATTTTGCGTGTCGGAATTGCATACACAGGATCGGAAAATCCGATAGAAAGGTTTTCCGTCGGAAAAATTTAGAACAGGTTCTCAATCCAAAGTCCGTCGGAAATTCCGACAGAAAAAGACCGTTGGGCATACACACGGTCGGAAAATCCGTTGAAAAGCTCCCATCGGACTGTTTCCATCGGAAATTCCGACCGTGTGTACGCGGCATTAGTCCTTTTTCCAAAGATTTATTTGAAAGAACATAGATTTTGCAATAGAGGGGTAGAGGGTAAAGGGGAATTCAGGTACCTTGTAATTGCGGGTTAGAGGTATTTCCTTGATCCAGAGGACAAACAGCTTCCACAGGCTGGATCCAACAACCACCGGATAGGCCTCTCTCACTGGCCTAGCAGCCGATGAGATGCTCGGTCACAGTCTCTGCCACAGACTTTAGCTGAATCATTGTGCAATCCTCTGCCACAGGAAGGTACAACCATCAACTTGTTGCAAAGCTAAAGAACTGTCACACAGTACCAGTTCCCTTCAGCCAATCCGGCGATACTGTGTGGTAGGTGACCCGGGATGCGTCCTCCAACTGAGTCTCCAGGCTCTTCCAGAGATACCAGCCTTGTTGCTCGGTCCTCTCCTGAAAAAGTCCTCCCTTGGATCCTCCAGTCGCTTGGCTTCTCCCCGAAGGCAAGACAGCACAGGACCACCCCTGGATCGGTAGTCCCCAGGACTTCTGGGCCCACCTTTCAGTTGCGAAGCCTCGGGCCAGATGGCCCCGAGACATAGAGTAAGGCAGCACACACCCTAGGCCAGGAGGGCCATGAGGTCGGGATAACGAACCCCAAAAAAATGGTGTCTGTACCTAAAAAATACCCTTACCCAGAATGCACAGCGGGCAGACCACTCCCACCGGGCTGTTTCTGAGTAAAAGGGGTACCCAATGCATTTAGCCTGTTGCATTTCCAACACTTACCGGTGGTGACAGCGACACCCACGGACAAGTGGAAACTAGCACAACCCAGCTAAACTGGTACAGAAACCAGAACTTTGGCATAATTAGTCTGAGCCAAACTGCAGCTTCAGACAAACTTAAAGCGGTGTTCCGGCCGAAATTATACTTTTTAAATAAAAATACCCCTATAATACACAAGCCTAATGTATTCTAGTAAAGTTAGTCTGTAAACTAAGGTCCGTTTTGTTAGTTTATAGCAGTAGTTTGTTATTTTATAAACTTACAGCAGGCCGTGGCCATCTTAAGTGTGGGCATCTGAAACCAGACTGTATTTCTTCCTGGATCTCATCCTTGCAGATCTCGCACATGCTCAGTGCAGCACAAGCAGTGTAATAGGTCTCAGGTCAGGTTTCCATAGCAACGGCAGTTTCAGAGGAAGTTGCCGCCCCTTCCCAGGAGGCATTGCAAACAGGACATGATGTGATGGGCCGCGGCCAGGGAGGAGGAAGTGAAAAATTAATACAGCAGATATACAGTAGGTGCTGAGAAAAAAAAAAAAAATATCCAATTCGTTTACAGTGCACACTTTGGTGAGGAATGCTGAAGAGTTGTAAAAGTGGGTAGAACTCCACTTTAAATTTACAAAAATAATAGCGTCTGCTCATTAGGAGCAGGGCGCTACATGTGGAAGAACGGGGGCCAGTCAAAATAGGCAAACTCAGCCTAAGGTAGGACAGAAGACCATTCCAGTTGATTGTCATAAAGGAAAGAGGGGTCGATCAGATTGCCCATTCGTTTGGGGGTGTTAGGTAGACGAGAAGGCAACAGAATGAAGGGGCCATTTTACTAAAGCGATCCATGTGACCCAGGAAACCATGTCCTCATTTGAGGGAGGAAGGTCCTCAATGTAGTACATAGCCAGATAAGTCCAGGGGCATTCAGAGACTGGTAGGAAAATTAGTAAACCACCAGAGAGCTAAAACCTAGAGGACTTGGAATGGGCACAAGTCTCACAGGCATTAACAGGGTAGGCCACCAGTGGTTATGAGAGATCAGGGAAAGTGTCTTATGCCCCGTACACACGGTCGGAAATTCTGACCACAAAATCTGTCGGATTTTTTCCCACGGATTTTGTCCGACACTGGTGTTGCATACACACGGTCGGACAAAGTTGTCGGAAAATCCGATCATCCTGAACGTGGTGACGTTCGATGCGTACGACGGAACTACGTAGAGGCTATTAGCCAATAGCTTTGGTCTCATACTTTGATCTGAGCATGCGTGGCACTTTGTCCGTCGGAATTCTCTACACACGATCGGAAAAAGTCCAATCGGATTTTGTTGTCGGAAAATTTGAGAGCAGGATCTCAAACTTTTTCCGTCAGAGATTCCGACGGAAAAAGTCAGATGGAGCCCACACACGGGCGGATTTTCCGACAACGTGGTCCGATCGGACATTTTCCGTCGGAATTTTCGACCGTGTGGCATTAGTCATATCTGGATGTCCAGACATCATGTGCTTCTGATCTTGAGCCTGATGTTTAGTGGAACAAATAACTTGCCCACTGAATGGTGCATTGGACCGTGCCTCATATATTGAAGCAGGCAGATCGGAGGAAAGAATGGTCAGGATCGGAGCAGAAGAAAATGCTGTCTCCAAGGAATCCTTGGAATTAAATCTGAAGCTGTGGGAAAGTGCATTTGCTTTGGAATTTTGGAGCTTGGGTGGTAGGTGATGGTAAATTTAAAGCAGGTAACATGTGAAAAACATACACAAAAGTGCATTGGGGGACACCCCCTTGGACTTTGTATGGCAGAACTATAGTATTATGCCCCGTAGACACGGTCGGATATTCCGATGGAAAAAGTCTGATCGGATTATGTTGTTGGAAAATCCGATCGTGTGTGGGCTCTAGCGGACTTTTTTCGTCGGAATTTCCGACGGGAAAAATTTGAGAGCAGGACCTTAAATTTTCCGACAACAAAATCCGATCGGACTTTTTCCGATCGTGTGTAGAGAATTTCCGATGCACAAAAGTGCCACGCATGCTCAGAAGAAATTTGGAGACGAAAGCTATTGGCTACTGGACTCTACGTAGTCCCGTTGTACGTTTCGTACGTCACCTCGTTCGGAACGATCGGATTTTCCGACAACTTTGTCCGACCGTGTGTGTGCAACACAAGTTTCGGACAAAATCCGAATTTTGTGGTCGGAATGTCCGCCCGTGTGTACGTGGCAGTCAAAAAACTCGATTAGCGAATATATATATATAAAAAAGGCACAAAGGTGCCAACTTTATTAGTTATATAATCATGAAAAAGGTATATGTTACATGTGAACACAGTAGATTAAAAATCCTAAGACAGTGCATCGATGAACACTGTAGATATATATTGAACAATGAAATATAATGACCCAAACTTATTGTCAAGAAAGAGCATCAACCAAACCATGAGAGGGTTGGCAGGCTAATTCCGACGACATAAACCCAATTAAAGCAGGTAACAAGGAGGATTCAGCAGGCCTGTTGCCAGTTGAGGTGTTTTGCTGACTTAAAGTGGAAGTAAACCCCCCTATCATTTTCAGCCAAGGAAGCTGCCATCTTTGACTCTGTTTAATCTTCAACTGCCACGGTGCTGCACATGTGATCCGTTATGACACCAGCCATTGGATGGTTTGACTGTTTGGTTGAGAGCACAGCCAATGTGCAGTTAGCATTCCCGGCATGCCTTTTTGTTTTAAACTGTTAAATCGATGGGTTTACTTCCGCTTTAAAGCATTTGAGAATCTTGTGATCGGGGTAGACCATGAATGGTTTTTGAGCCCCCTCCAGCCAGTAATGCTATTTCTCCAATGCCCACTTAACAGCAAAAAGTTAGTGGTTTCAGTGTGTGTAGCTTGCTGCCCTCTCACAGAGCTTATTAGACATGTGCACAACAGAAAAATTAGTTTATTTTCGTTTTGTTTCTTTCGTTTCCGTTGATTCGTAACGATTCGTACATTCGTAAGTCGTCGGTGTTCGTATTTGTAACGATTCGTATTTTCGTAAGAGTTATTTTTTCTTTGATTCGTTTTTCCGTTCGTAGATTCGTAATCGGAGCATAATTCATAATTTTATGTAATGTGTATGCTATTATTACATTTTAAGAGACACGGAAAATTATGAATCGAAAAAAAAAGTTACGAATGTACGAATTTTTTTCGTTCAATCCATTCGAGGCACGTTAAGCAGCGCCATTGTAAGGGACACGGAAAATTACGAATCGAAAAAAAAAGTTACGAATGTACGAATTTTTTCGTTCAATCCATTCGAGGCACGTTAACCACTTCCCGACCGGCCACTGCATATATACGTCAGCAGAATGGCACGGGCAGGCAGAATCACGTACCTGTACGTGATCGTGCATGTGCCTGCCCGTGGTCGCGCGCGCGCCGCTAGCGGCGCGCTCGCGACCCGGTCGGGAGCTCCGTGACCCCGGCCGCGGGACCAGCGGACCCGATCGCCGCTGGTATCCCACGATCGGGTTACGGAGCTGAAGAACGGGGAGAGGTCTATGTAAACAAACCTCTCCCCGCGCTTCCTACACTGACTGTCAGTGATCGGCGGTTCCCTGTCATCGGGAACGCCGATCAATGACGTCAGACGTACAGCCACGCCCCCCTACTGTAAAAAAAAAAAAACACAACACGTCACACTGACTCCTCCCCGCCCCCTAGTGGTTAACCCCCTAAATACAACTGTCATTTACATAGGAATCAGTGCTATTTAAATAGCAGTGATTGCTGTATAAATGACAAATGTCCCAAAAATGTGTCAAAAATGTCCGATGTGTCCGCCAAAATGTCGCAGTCACAATAAAAATCGCTGATCGCCGCCATTACTAATAAAAAAAAAATATTAATAAAAATGCTATAAAACTATCCCCTATTTTGTAAACGCTATAACTTTTGCGCAAACCAATAAACAATCGCTAATTGCGATTTTTTTTACCAAAAATATGTAGAAGAATACGTATCGGCCTAAAACTGAGGAAAAAAAATTTTTTTTTATATATTTTTTGGGGATATTTATTATAGCAAAAAGTAAAAAATATTGCATTTTTTTCAAAATTGTCGCTCTATTTTTGTTTATAGCGCAAAAAATAAAAACCGCAGGGGCGATCAAATACCACCAAAAGAAAGCTCTATTTGTGGGAAAAAAAGGACGCCAATTTTGTTTTGGAGCCACGTCGCACGACCGCACAATTGTTAGTTAAAGCGACGCAGTGCCGAATTGCAAAAAGGGGCCTGGTCCTTTAGCTGCAAATTGGTCCGGGGCTGAAGTGGTTAAGCAGCGCCATTGTAAGAGACACGGAAAATTACGAATCGAAAAAAAAAAAGTTACGAATGTACGAATTTTTTCGTTCAATCCATTCGAAGCACGTTAAGCAGCGCCATTGTAAGGGACACGGAAAATTACCAATTCAACAACAAAAAAAAAAGTTACGAATGTACGAATTTTTTCGTTCATTTTGATTTTCGTTGTTCCTGTTTTTGTTTTTCGGATTTTCTTCTTTCGTAGTTTCGTTGTTTCTAATTTGGTTATTTTGGATTTTTGTTGTTTTTCATATTCGTTCGATTCGAACGATTCGTTATTTGTTAAAATTTTTAGCGAATCGGTCGTTCATTCGTACGATAACGAACGAACGAATATAACGAAAAAACAAAAAAAAAAAAAAAAACGAATTGCACATGTCTACAGCTTATACAGTTTGGCCCCATATCTGGGACACTTGCTAGGAAGATACTGCTTGATTGCAAGGTGCGACTCATCTACGCAGATGTTTTGTTGGGGGCGAGGTAGTTTTTATGAGGGGCTGCATTTTTCTTTAGCCCAGGGGTCTCCAAACTTTTTAATCAAAGGGCCAGTTTACTGTCCTTTGGATTTTGGGGGGCCGGACTGTGGCTATTGGGAGTAGAAAAGGTCCTGACGTCAGAGGAATTGTGCCCCATCAGTGGTGTGATTGGGCTCCATTGTTGGTGTCATTGGGAGGCATTGTGCCCCATCAGTGGTGCCATTGGGCCCTATTGTTGGTGTCATTGGGAGGCATTTTGCCCTATTGTTGGTGTCATTTGGCTAAATTGTGCCCCTGCATTAGGCATTGGGAAGGAATTATGCCCCATTGTTGGTATCAGTGAATTAAATAATATCCAAAGGGCCGGATAAAAGCAAGCAAAGGGCTGCATTTGGCCCCCGGGCCGCAGTTTGGAGACCACTGCTTTAGCCGATCATATTCAGGGTCACCCCCCGAGGACGACAGAGTAGACATGTGCACTGACAAAAAATTCATTCGTTTTCGTTTTCGTTTCATTCGTTTTTTTGTTTTTTCGGAAATTCGAAAATCTAAAATCTAAACAAATGGAAAAAGGTTTTATTATTTTTATTTTGAATTGTTATTTATTTTTATTAGATTGTTACGTTCCATTTGGTTAGATTCGGAATTCGTTATTTCAGATTTTTCGTAACTTCGGATAAATTCGTACTCGTTACGTTCACTAACAGACAAATTTGAAAGGGAATTCCAATACCTATAATTTAATAGTTAGTTATTATTTAGAATGAAACAGATTTTCTTTCTTTTATTTCAGATTTTCTATTTTTTAAACTTGAATTTCCGAATTCCGAAAATTCGGAATTCCGAAAATTCGGAATTCCGAAAATCCGAAAATCCGAAATTCGGAATTCGAAAATTCGGAAATCCAAAAATCCGAAATTCGGAAATCCCAAAATTCGGAAATCCCAAAATTCGGAAATCCCAAAATCCAAAAATTAAAAATTCGGAAATTCGGAAATACGAAAATACGAAATTCGAAAATTCAAAAATTCGGAAATTCCAAAATTCGAAAATCCCAAAATCCAAAAATTAAAAACTAAACGACAGAGTGTATTATCACTAAAATGCATGAAATTATCGTCTCATATCGTTGCCTAGCCACTGCAGCAGAGAACACGGGCATTTGATGAATCAGGTCTGTGGACCAATATGACTTCAATTCATTCTTTTATGTAATGCCCATGTTAAGGGTTTAGGCCCAACAAAGTTTTAAATTTGGAAACTGGGACAGGTCCCATGCGAATGGTCTGGGAAGAATTTAATTTGGGAGCGGTGCATTGATGTGTGTATAGACCGGTTTGGTCCACAATCAATTGATATCGATTTTCCATGAAAAACAGCTCAAAAAAGTTAAGGGGAGTTATATATTTGCTGTTTCCAAGAGAATTCCAGGTTGGGACGTGAATGGGGGAAGTACGCAATGGGGGAAGTACGCAATGGGGGAAGTACGCAATGGGGGAAGTACGCGTGCTGCTGCTGAACCTGTGGGCTGCCAATCAGGACTTGCAAGCAAATCCAGAAGGACATTGTGGGGGCTAGAGGCCTGTGCGTGAATTCTTGGTGGCTGCAGGATTCTACTAGCGCTAGCCACCTCAGCAGCTTGGACTGCACCTCTGTGTAAATTGCCAGGATGTACTAGGCCGCTGGTGCTCACCAGTTCACCAAAAGGTAGCGCGGAACTAGTATGAGGACCCTGCTGCGTATGAGGAAAGTCACGTGTTACGAGCACTTCAGCTACCTGGGGTCGTGTAAGTCAGCGGTTCTCAACCCTCTCCTCAAATACCCCCAACAGGCCATGTTTTGGGAATTTCTCTCAGATAAAATAGCTGTCCAAAATAACAAGCCATTGACTCCGATTTAAAGCACCTGTGCAAGATAAAGGAAAACCTGCAAACATGGCCTGTTGGGGGTACTTGAGGACAGGGTTAGGAACCATTGGTGTAAGTTTGTAACTATTTTTTAGGTGACCTTGAGCTCATCGTAGACAAGCCTACAGCAGGTCTCAGCAGTACAAGTGTATAGGTGTTCATCAGAGATCTATCGGTCTGTAATAATGAAAGAGCAAATCCATAACATATTGATATTTTAACCACTTCCCGCCCGGCCTTTAGCAGAATGACGGCCGGGCGGTGGTTCTGTTATCCTGAATGGGCGTCATATGACGTCCCTCAGGATAACATGCCACCGCGCGCCCGTGGGGGCGCGCATCGCGCGATCAGTGGAGCGGTGCATCAGTCTGACACACCGCTACACTGATCTTGGTAAAGAGTCTCCGGCGGAGGCTCTTTACCACGTGATCAGCCGTGTCCAATCACGGCTGATCACGATGTCAACAGGAAAAGCTGGTGATCGGCTTTTCCTCACTCGCGTCTGACAGACGAGAGTAGAGGAGAGCCGATCGGCGGCTCTCCTGACAGGGGGGATCTATCATTGTTTATCAGCGCAGCCCCACCTCAGATGCCCACACTAGACCACCAGGGACTCCACTAGGACCACCAGGGAAGTGGGCAACATGTGGATGGCCAGGTATGTAGCCCATGGCCATCCACATGTGAAAATGATGCCCAATCTGTGCCAGTCAGTGCCCACAAATGGGCACTGACTGGCACCATTATGTAATCAGTGATGCCCAGCAATGCCACCCATCAGTGTCATCAGTGCCACCCATCAGTGTCCAGCAGTGCCACCTATCAGTGCCCATCAGTGCCCACCTATCAGTGCCCATCCATGCCACCTATCCATGCCACCCATAAGTACCCATCAGTGCTGCCTATGAGTACCCATCAGTGCCACCTATGAGTGCCCATCAGTGCCACCTATGAGTGCCCATCAGTGCTGCATACCAGTGCCACCTATCAGTGCTGCCTATCAGTGCCCATCAACAGTGGCCGTCAGTGCCACCTCATCAGTACCACCTCATTGGTGCCACTTCATCGGTGCCCATCAGTGCTGCCTTATCAGTGCCCATCAGTGCAGCCATATCAGCGCCCATCATTGAAGAAGAAAACGTACTTATTTACAAAAAATTTTAACAGAAACAAAGAAAAACTTGTTTGTTTTCTAAATTTTCGGTCTTTTTTTATTTGTTGCGCAAAAAAAAAAATCGCAGAGGTGATCAAATACCACCAAAAGAAAGCTCTATTTGTGGGAACAAAATGATAAAAATTCTGTTTGGGTACAGTGTTGTATGACCGCGCAATTGTCATTCAAATGCGACAGCGCTGAAAGCTGAAAATAGGAAGGTGTCTAAGTGCCCGGTATTGAAGTGGTTAACCAAAGTTTAGAACCGTTGTTTCTTACTAGTTTGACTTTTTTGAAAACCGCACCTTTATGTTAATGATCTGTTATTTCTTTTTATTTTTTTGTGTGTTTAGCTTTCTGAGAACTTATTACCATTCCTATTACTTGTTCCCCATTCAAAACAAAGTGTCCGTATGGTCAGCAAGTCCCCCTGTGGTGAGACAATTCAAGACATTTTTTATGCAGGTTCTTTATGACTGAATCTGTGTAGGGCCCTATTGTACTATCCCAGGGGCCCCGTATACACCCCCCTTCAATCTAGTTTCAGACACGCCTGTTTCATAATAGTATCTCACAAAAGTGAGTACACCCCTCACATTTTTGTAAATATTTTCTTCTATCTTTTCATGTGACAACACCCATGATCCGTGATACCTCCCAATGTGTGGGGCAATGCCTGTGTGCGTGCATGTGGGACCAATATGTACATTCGCCTTTGCACATGAGCCCTGTGGGACAGGGGCACTTTAAATTTTTAAAATTTTTTAATATCTATTACATTTTTTATTTTACACTGACACTAACAGGAATAGGCACGTGACAGGTTTTCTTTATGGAGAAATCTGGTGGTCTATAAGACCCCAAATACCTCCTCTGCCCTTAACAGTATTTGATCACATCAAGAAGATCGGTTTGATCAAACGCATTTCATTTTTTAAATTGGCGCTGTTTACTTCTGGGGAAACTGGAAGTCACGTAAGGTCATCGCTTCCTAGTTGCTATATCATAGCGGCGTTTAAAGCCGCTCCGGACTTCACCGGTACGATTAGAAGTTTCAGTAGGTTGATTGGGTGTCCCGGTGGGACGGGGGGACTGGGGACATCCCTTCCTGTTCCTTATAAAAGCAATTCAGCAACTAGTTCTTCTTACAAGAGAGCTGACCGTCAACTCTAAAAAATGGCACTGGGATGATGTCTGCAGTTGTAGCCACCATCGCGGTATAACCACTTGAAGTCCAGCGATGTATCGGTACGTTACTCGGTGGCTTCCCGGCACTTTATCTCTCCATGCGGTGACCTCAGGTGTCTTGTACAATACAGTTCCCATTCTCTCCCCATGATTCTATTATATAAATATATATTGGATGCCAAGTGGTATCTACTCTGCAATGATGCCCTTCCACTGCTCCTTCCTGGCATTCCTCTTCATGAAGTCTATTGAGCTTCCATTTATGGAGGAACGTTCGGGAGGAAAGATCTTTGTTGTTCTTCCGGGGTTACGTTTCCCCATGTTCAAGCGCAATTTCATCATTCATGTTATTCCCAGGGCCGGATTAAGACCATCATGGGCTTGGTGCTGAGGATTTCGGTGTTTTTTTTAATAAAATAAATAAATAAGTAAAAATGCAAGCAATGTTTTATCATACCAAATTAAATTAAATAGAGAGAGGATAAGAGAGAGAGAGAAGGGATGAGAGAGGGGTGAGGGGTAACGGAGGGAGGATGAGAGAGAGAGGGGGATGAGAGTGACAGTGTTCCTCATAATCACCACACCAGTCACAGTGTCACCACACCAGTGTAAGCCAGCAATGGTGTCCCTGATTGCCACTACACCAGTCCCAGTGTCACTACACCAGTCCCAGTGTCATCACACCATTCCCAGTGTCACCAGACTAGTATATGCCAGCAACAGTGTTCCTTATCACCACCACACCAGTCACAGTGTCACCACACCAGTGTAAACCAATGTCGTCTCTGATTGTCACCACACCAGTCCCAGTGTCATCACACCAGTCCCAGTGTCACCAGACTAGTATATGCCAGCAACAGTGTTCCTTATCACTGCCACACCAGTCACAGTGTCACCACACCAGTGTAAGCCAGCAATGGTGTCCCTGATTGCCACCACACCAGTCCCAGTGTCACTACACCAGTCCCAGTGTCATCACACCATTCCCAGTGTCACCAGACTAGTATATGCCAGCAACAGTGTTCCTTATCACCACCACACCAGTCACAGTGTCACCACACCAGTGTAAACCAATGTTGTCTCTGATTGTCACCACACCAGTCCCAGTGTCATCACACCAGTCCAAGTGTCACCAGACTAGTATATGCCAGCAACAGTGTTCCTTATCACTGCCACACCAGTCACAGTGTCACCACACCAGTGTAAACCAATGTTGTCTCTGATTGTCACCACACCAGTCCCAGTGTCATCACACCAGTCCAAGTGTCACCAGACTAGTATATGCCAGCAACAGTGTTCCTTATCACCACCACACCAGTCACAGTGTCACCACACCAGTGTAAACCAATGTTGTCTCTGATTGTCACCACACCAGTCCCAGTGTCATCACACCAGTCCAAGTGTCACCAGACTAGTATATGCCAGCAACAGTGTTCCTTATCACTGCCACACCAGTCACAGTGTCACCACACCAGTGTAAACCAATGTTGTCTCTGATTGTCACCACACCAGTCCCAGTGTCATCACACCAGTCCCAGTGTCACCAGACTAGTATATGCCAGCAACAGTGTTCCTTATCACTGCCACACCAGTCACAGTGTCACCACACCAGTGTAAGCCAGCAATGGTGTCCCTGATTGCCACAACACCAGTCCCAGTGTCACCACACCAGTCCCAGTGTCACCAGGCTAGAAAATGCCAGCAACAGTGTTCCTCATTACCACCACACCAGTCACAGTGTCACCAGGTACCTATCACCTAGGTATCTACCATGCTTTCAATAATGTATACAATATCGACTTGCAGGCCAGGCCATTTCTGGCACTTTTTGTTCACATTTAAAATTCAGTATTTTTTTGCTATAAAAAATGTCTTAGAACCCCCAAACATTATATCTTTTTTTTAAAGCAGAGGGCCTAGAAAATGAATGATTGAGTATTGCAATTTGTTATGTCACGCGATTTTTGTGCAGCGGTTTTTCAAACGCAATTTCTAGGGGAAAAAAATACACTTTTTTGAATGATAATGCAAAAAAAAAAAAAACACAATACATAACCCAATTTTTTTGTAAAATATAAAAGATGATGTTACGCTGAGTAATTACATACCGAACATGTCACGCTTTAAAATTGTGCACGCCCCTGCAACAGCAACAAATGACGTAAATTTTACTACCCATAGGTGACTCTTTAAAAGCCTTTATAGGTGACCACTTTAGTTTTACAGAGGCTTGTTGTTTATAAGTTAAAATGATTTATTTTTTCTAGAAAAATATTTTCTTTTCTAACACCCTAGAGAATAAAACTTAAAAATACTTTTTGTCACACTGTATTTGCACAGCGGTCTTACACGCGCACTTTTTTAGAAAAAAAAAAAAACACCTTTTTAACTAAAAAATAAGACAACAGTAAAGTTAGCCCAATTTTTTTTTATATTGTGAAAGATGATGTTACGGCGAGTAAATTGATACCAAACATGTCACGCTTCAAAATTGCACCCGCTCGTGGAATGGCGACAAACTTTTACTCTTAAAAATATCCATAGGTGACGTTTAAAAAATTCTACAGGTTGCATGTTTTGAGTTACAGAGGAGATCTAGGGCTATAATTCATGCTCTCACTCTGACGATCGCGGCGATACTTCACATGTGTGGTTTGAACACCGTTTTCATATGCGGGCGATACTCACGTATGTGTTCGCTTCTGCACGCGAGCTCTGCGGGACGGGGCGCGTTAAAAAAAATGTTTTCTTATTTATTTTACCTTTTATTTTTTATTTTTACACTGTTCTTTAAAAAAAAGAAAATTGTGTCACTTTTATTCCTATTACAAGGAATGTAAACACCCCTTGTAATAGAAAAAAAGTATGACAGGGCCTCTTAAATATGAGATCTTGGGTCAAAAAGACCTCAGATCTCATATTTACACTAAAATGCAATAATAAAAAAAATAAAAATGTCTTTTGAAAAAAAGAAAATAAATAAATGTCCCTTTAAGAGCTATGGGCGGAAGTGACTTTTTTGTAATCGCTTCCACCCTGCAATGATATGGAGCCATCTTCCCCTCACTCGTCTCCATACCACAGAAGGGACAGGATCCGATCACCTCCGGTAAGCGGCGAAGGGCCCCGGAGCGCGGCGGGAGGCTGAGACCACTTTTTTCTAAAAGCGGACCGCCCGCTGAAGAAGAGGATACCGGGGTTATGGCACCTAGCTGCTGCCATAATAACGATATTCCTCTTCAAAGTGCCACCGTATAATGGCGGCGGATGGTCTGTAAGTGGTTAATATTTATTTTTTTACAGTCGCTTTAGATTTATTTATTTTTTTATCACTTTTATTGCTGTCACAACAAATGTAAACATCTCTTGTGACAGCAAAAGTCATGTGAATAGCGGGTACTCTTTATGGAGAGATCTGGGGTCTATAAGACCCCCAAATCCTTCCACTGCCCTTAAAAGCATTTGATCACATCAAGATCGGTAAGATCAAATGCTTTTCATTTGAAAAAAGGGTTTCCTTCTGGTAAAACCGGGAAGTGATGTAAGGTCATTGCTTCTGAGTCACTATATCATAGAGAGGATCAAAGACATTGTGGTCTTTATTCCCCTCTATGATTATGAAGTCTATTGCGCTTCCATATATGGATGAATATTCCAGGAACAGATCTTTGTTGTTCTTCCGGGGGTTACGTTTCCACATGCTCATGCGCAGTTCCATTTTTCATGTTATCCCCGATCGATTTCATTGCTCGCACTTCGGAAATTGTTAGTTCGCACAAAAAAAAATTCAACAAGACGCCCTTCCACAGGCGTGCGCAATTTGAAAGAGTGACATGTTGGATATCTATTTACTTAGCATAACATCATCTTTTATATTTTACCAGACAATCGGGTATTATATCATGTTTTTTAGCACTAAAATTAATTAAAATTGTATTTTCTTTCCAAAAAAATCTGTGTTTAAAAAATGGCTTAGCAAATCAAATATTGTGCAACTTAAAAAAATTGCAACACCCAACATAGTAATCTCCAGGGTCTCTGCTTTAAAAAAAATAAATAATGTTTAGGGGTTCTAAGTAATTTTTCATCAAAAAAATAAAAAAAATACTGATTGTTTCCACATATCTGAAAATTGGCCTGGGGGGGGGGGGGGGACGTGGTTAAAGAGAACCAGTCTTGGCTGAGTTTCCATTGTTTGGTTTGTTTTTGGGTGGGACCATTGATTTTTTTTTTTTTCAACGGTCTTTCAGCTGTGTTTTGTGACATTTACATCTCCTTTGTGCTCTGATTGGCCCCATTCTTAGCCTTGTCCTGTGGAGGAAACTCCCTCACTGGACAACTGTTTTTGGAGTATAAGGAACCTTGTTCATTTCTCTCTCGTCTATCAGCGATGGCGTGCTCAGATCTGAGAGCGGAGCTGGATTGTCCTGTCTGCCTGAACATTTATATGGATCCTATCATGTTGACATGTGGACACAACTTCTGCCAGGTCTGCATTGACCGTGCCTTGGATACACAGGAGGTGTCTGGAGAGTATTCCTGTCCTCAGTGCAGGAGGAAGTTCCGGGAGAGACCTCAACTGCAAAGAAATATCACTCTGCGTAACATTGCGCAGCATTTCCTGTCTGCTCCACCACCAGTTCCAGAGACCGGCATCTCCTGTACTTACTGCATTCACACCTCGGTACCTGCTGTGAAGTCCTGCCTGCATTGTGAGGCTTCTCTATGTGTTGACCATCTGAGAGTCCACAGCAAGTCACCAGAACATGTCTTATGTGTCTCCACCACCACCCCGGAGAACAGGAAGTGCTCCGTCCATAAGAACATCCTGGAGTATTACTGCACCGAGGACTCTGCCTTCATCTGTGTCTCCTGCATTATGTTTGGAGAACATCAGGGACACCAGGTGGAGACGTTGGAAGAGGCCTTCGTAAACAAGAAGGAGAATCTGATGAATCATCTGGAAAAACTGATTACTAAGAGACTGAATATAGAAGAAAGAGTCTGGAGTCTGCAGGAACACAGGGGAAGAGTACAAGGCAAAGCGGATGGTATA
>CM053028.1:548210157-548275157 GCA_028564925.1 Lithobates sylvaticus | reverse complement strand
TACAATAGATCAGTAGGATGGACAGGGGGGACAGTGGGATAGACGGGGGGACAGTGGGATGGATAGAGGGACAGTGGGATGGATAGGGGGACAGTGAGATGGACAGTGGGATGGACAGAGGGACAGTGGGATGGACAGGGAGACAGTGGGATGGACTGGGGGACAGTGGGATGGACTGGGGGACAGTGGGATGGATAGAGGGGCAGTGGGATGGATAGAGGGACAGTGGGATGGACAGTGGGATGGACAGAGGGACAGTGGGATGGACAGGGGGACAGTGGGATGGACTGGGGGACAGTGGGATGGACTGGGGGACAGTGGGATGGAGAGGGGGACAGTGAGATGGACAGTGGGATGGACAGAGGGGACAGTGGGATGGACTGGGGGACAGTGGGATGGACAGGGGGACAGTGGGATGGATAGGGGGACAGTGAGATGGACAGTGGGATGGACAGGGGACAGTGGGATGGACTGGGGGACAGTGGGATGGACAGAGGGACAGTGGGATGGACAGAGGGACAGTGGGATGGACTGGGGCACAGTGGGATGGACAGAGGGGCAGTGGGATGGACAGAGGGACAGTGGGATGGACTGGGGGACAGTGGGATGGACAGGGGGACAGTGGGATGGACAGAGGGACAGTGGGATGGACTGGGGGACAGTGGGATGGACAGAGGGACAGTGGGATGGACAGAGGGACAGTGGGATGGACAGGGGGACAGTGGGATGGATAGAGGGACATTGGGATGGATAGAGGGACAGTGGGATGGACTGGGGGACACTGGGATGAACAGAGGGACAGTGGGATGGATAGAGGGACAGTGGGATGGACGGGGGACAGTGGGATGGACAGGGGGACAGTGGGATGGACAGAGGGACAGTGGGATGGACTGGGGGACAGTGGGATGGACAGGGGGACAGTGGGATGGATAGAGGGACAGTGGGATGGACAGAGGGACAGTGGGATGGACTGGGGGACAGTGGGATGGACAGGGGGATAGTGGGATGGACAGATGGACAGTGGGATGGACAGAGGGACAGTGGGATGGACTGGGGGACAGTGGGATGGACAGAGGGGCAGTGGGATGGACAGAGGGACAGTGGGATGGATAGGGGGGACAGTGGGATGGATAGGGGGACAGTGGGATGGACAGAGGGACAGTGAGATGGACAGAGGTACAGTGGGATGGATAGAGGGACAGTGGGATGGACAGAGGGACAGTGGGATGGACAGAGGGAAAGTGGGATGGACAGAGGGACAGTGGGATGGACAGAGGGACAGTGGGATGGACAGAGGGACAGTAAGATGGACAGAGGGACAGTGGGATGGACAGGGGAACAGTGAGATGGACAGGGGGACAGTGGGATGGATAGAGGGACAGTGGGATGGATAGGGGGACAGTGGGATGGACAGGGGGACAGTGGGATGGACAGGGGGACAGTGGGATGGACTGGGGGACAGTGGGATGGACAGAGGGACAGTGGGATGGACAGGGGGACAGTGGGATGGATAGAGGGACAGTGGGATGGATAGGGGGACAGTGGGATGGACAGGGGGACAGTGGGATGGACTGGGGGACAGTGGGATGGATAGGGGGACAGTGGGATGGAGAGAGGGACAGTGGGATGGACAGAGGGACAGCAGGATGGACAGAGGGACAGCGGGATGGACAGAGGGGCAGTGGGATGGACAGAGGGACAGTGGGATGGACTGGGGGACAGTGGGATGGACAGAGGGACAGTGGGATGGACTGGGGGACAGTGGGATGGACAGAGGGACAGTGGGATGGACTGGGGGACAGTGGGATGGACAGAGGGACAGTGAGATGGACAGAGGGACAGTGGGATGGACAGGCGGACAGTGGGATGGACAGGGGGACAGTGGGATGGATAGAGGGACATTGGGATGGATAGAGGGACAGTGAGATGGACTGGGGGACACTGGGATGAACAGAGGGACAGTGGGATGGATAGAGGGACAGTGGGATGGACGGGGGACAGTGGGATGGACAGGGGGACAGTGGGATGGACAGAGGGACAGTGGGATGGATAGGGGGACAGTGGGATGGACGGGGGACAGTGGGATGGATAGAGGGACAGTGGGATGGACAGAGGGACAGCAGGATGGACAGAGGGACAGCGGGATGGACAGAGGGGCAGTGGGATGGACTGGGGGACAGTGGGATGGACAGGGGGACAGTGGGATGGACAGAGGGACAGTGGGATGGACTGGGGGGACAGTGGGATGGACAGAGGGGCAGTGGGATGGACAGAGGGACAGTGGGATGGATAGGGGGACAGTGGGATGGACAGAGGGACAGTGAGATGGACAGAGGGACAGTGGGATGGATAGAGGGACAGTGGGATGGACAGAGGGAAAGTGGGATGGACAGAGGGACAGTGGGATGGACAGAGGGACAGTGGGATGGACAGAGGGACAGTAAGATGGACAGAGGGACAGTGAGATGGACAGGGGGACAGTGGGATGGACTGGGGGACAGTGGGATGGATAGAGGGACAGTGGGATGGATAGGGGGACAGTGGGATGGACAGGGGGACAGTGGGATGGACTGGGGGACAGTGGGATGGACAGAGGGACAGTGGGATGGATAGGGGGACAGTGGGATGGATAGGGGGACAGTGGAATGAACAGAGGGACAGTGGGATGGATAGAGGGACAGTGGGATGGATAGAGGGACAGTGGGATGGACGTGGGGACAGTGGGATGGACGGGGGACAGTGGGATGGACTGGGGGACAGTGGGATGGACAGAGGGGCAGTGGGATGGATAGGGGGACAGTGGGATGGACAGGGGGACAGTGGTATGGACTGGGGGACAGTGGGATGGACTGGGGGAAAGTGGGATGGATAGAGGGACAGTGGGATGGATAGAGGGACAGTGGGATGGACTAGGGGACAGTGGGATGGACAGAGGGACAGTGAGATGGATAGGGGGACAGTGGGATGGACACCAATACGGGGGGTTAATAGTGCGTCCGCTGACACCAATACTGGGGGTTATTATTGCTTCCACTGGTTTAGGTCTGGAGACATGCTTGGCCAGTCCATCACCTTTACCCTCAGCTTCTTTAGCAAGACAGTGGTCATCTTGGGGTCGTGATCATGTTGGCATACTGCCCTGCGGCCCAGTCCCCAAAGGGAGGGGATCATGTTGGCATTCATGGTCCCCATAATGAACTGTAGCTCCCCAGTGCCGGCAGCACTCATGCAGCCCCAGCCCATGACACTCCCACCACCATGCTTGACTGTAGGCAAGACACACTTGTCTTTGTACTCCTCACCTGGTTGCCCCCACACACACTTGTCACCATCTGAACCAAATACGTTTATCTTGGTCTCATCAGACCACAGGACATGGTTCTAGTAATCCATGTCCTTAGTCTGCTTGTCTTCAGCAAACTGCGTGATTTCTTGTGCATCATCTTTAGAAGAGATTTCCTTCTGGGGTGATTTCCCAGCAATGCTGGAAGCACTCATACGTCTATTTCCCAAAGACAACCTCTGGATATGACGCTGAGCACGTGCGCTCAACTTCTTTGGTTGCCCATGGCGAGGCCTGTTCTGAGTGGAACCTGTCCTGTTAAACCGCTGTATGGTCTTGGCCACCGTGCTGCAGCTCAGTTTCAGGGTCTTGGCAATCTTCTTATAGCCTAGGCCATCTTTATGTAGAGCAGGGGTGCCCAACCTTTTGAAGAGCGAGGGCCACTTAAGCGAATTGGTAACTGTTTGCGGGCCACAATGAGCGGATTTCTATTTTTTTTAGGTTTACATCTGCTGCTCCATAGAGGTGAATAGTAGTAAGTCAGATTGGGTCGGACCAGTCATGTGAAAGGGGCCTAAAGCTGCTTTCACACTGATGCGCTGCGATTTGCCCAAACCGCGGGTGCAGCGCAGTGAACCTGTGGATTTTATGCGGGTTAGCTGCACTTTGCCGTAAACTTCTATTATATCCTGCAGGTGTGGCGCACTTTCTGAAGGCGCAACAAACCTGCAGGTTATAACAGAAGTCTATGGCTCAATGCAGGTAACCCGCAGCTGCTCTGCACCTGCGGATCATTTTGAAAGCAGCCCAGTAACCACTGCAAAACAGATATATCCATATATACTGTGAATTTAGTAGTAAACTTACCTTTAATAACCATCTTCCATTCTGGTATCGCTGGCTGTTGCTGTCCCAGGCGGAGTGCATTTGGTATCACTCTGCCTGTGACAGGAGCGGGCGCTATACAGGAAGAATTGGCTTATGTGGCTCTGCTCCGCAGCCACTTGCTTCCACTACCAGCGGCTTCATTCACAAAACTACTACTCAGGGATGGCGGGTTGGCAACTCGTGATCTGGGCTTGCCAACCTGCCATCTTAGAGCAGGAGGTCGAGGGCCACATCAGAGGGCTCCGCAGGCCACATGTGGCCCCCGGGCCACTGGTTGGGCACCCCTGATGTAGAGCAACAATTCTTTTTTTCAGATCCTTAGAGAGTTCTTTGCCATGAGTTGCCATGTTGAACTTCTAGTGACCAGTATGAGAGAGTGAGAGCGATAACACCAAATTTAACACACCTGCTCCCCATTCACACCTGAGACCTTGTAACACTAACAAATCACATGACACCGGGGGAGGAAAAATGGCTAACTGGGCTAAATTTGGACATTTTCACTTAGGGGTGTACTCACTTTTGTTGCCAGTGGTTTAGACATTAATGGCTGTGTGTTGAGTTATTTTTGAGGGGACGGCAAATTTACACTGTTATACAAGCTTTACACTCACTACTTTACATTAGACAAGTGTCATTTCTTCAGTGTTGTCACATGAAAAGATAGAATAAAATATTTACATAAATGTGAGGGTGTACTTACTTTTGTGAGATATTGTGTGTATAATGTTTAGGGGTTCTAAGTAATTTTCTAGAAAAAAATACAGATTTTTACTTGTAAAGTCCCAGAAAAGTTGTGGTCCTTAACTATAAGCAAAACTTTTTTGGTCTCTAGTAAGGAATGGGTTATAATTTTCTTTAAAGAGGAGCTCCAGGCTTTTTATGTTTATTAAAAGTCAGCAGCTACAAAAAGTGTAGTTGCTGACTTTTAATAAACAGACACTTACCTGTTCCACGGTCCAGCGATGCGGCCGAACGAGATTGTCGCTCCTTTCCCCCTCCTCTCCGCCGGCGCCTCCATTGCCACTCTGGGCATGACACAAGAGACTGTCAGAGACTGCGGACATGGCACAAGAGACTGTCAGAGACTGCGGACATGGTCCTAGAGACTGCGGACACGGTCCAAGAGACTGTCAGAGACTGCGGACATGGTCCAAGAGACTGCGGACACGGTCCAAGAGACTGTCAGAGACTGCGGACATGGTCCAAGAGACTGTCAGAGACTGCGGACATGGTCCAAAAGACAGTTAGAGACTGCGGACATGGTCCAAGAGACTGTCAGAGACTGCGGACATTGCCCAAGAGACTGTCAGAGACTGCATACATGGCCCAAGAGACTGTCAGAGACTGCGGACATGGCACAAGAGACTGTCAGAGACTGCGGACATGGTCCTAGAGACTGCGGACACGGTCCAAGAGACTGTCAGAGACTGCGGACATGGTCCAAGAGACTGCGGACACGGTCCAAGAGACTGTCAGAGACTGCGGACATGGTCCAAGAGACTGTCAGAGACTGCGGACATGGTCCAAAAGACAGTTAGAGACTGCGGACATGGTCCAAGAGACTGTCAGAGACTGCGGACATTGCCCAAGAGACTGTCAGAGACTGCATACATGGCACAAGAGACTGTCAGAAACTGCATACATGGCTCAAGAGACTGTGGACATGGCACAAGAGATGACCAGAGACTGCATACACGGCCCAAGAGACTGTCAGAAACTGCATACATGGCTCAAGAGACTGCGGACATGGCACAAGAGACTGTCAGAAACTGCATACATGTGGTGGGTGACAGACAGAGACGGGGGGGGGGTGACAGAAAGAGACAGAGGGGGTGACTGAGAGAAAGGGGGTGTGAGAGAGGGGGTGACAGAAAGAGACAGAAGGGGTGACAAAGAGAGAGGAGTGTGACAGAGACAGAGGGGGGTGAAAAAGAGAGGGGTGAGAGAGAGAGGGGTGATGGGGGTCATCACTCTTGATCCAATCCCTGATTCCAGGGGGGGGCACTTGCCCCCCCTTGCTCCTATCTGCGGACGCCCATGTTCTGGGGTGATTTCCCAGCAATGCTGGCAGCACTCATACGTCTATTTCCCAAAGACAACCTCTGGATATGACGCAGATCACGTGCGCTCAACACCTTTGGTGGACCATGGCGAGGCCTGTTCTGAGTGGAACCTGTCCTGTTAAACCGCTGTATGGTCTTGGCCACCGTGCTGCAGCTCAGTTTCAGGGTCTTGGCCATCTTCTTATAGCCTAGGCCATCTTTATGTAGAGCAGGGATGCCCAACCTTTTGAAGAGCGAGGGCCACTTAAGCGAATTGGTAACTGTTTGCGGGCCACAATGAGCGGATTGGATGACAGGTCCGTGTCCACGGACACAGCCCACTCTACTCTATGGGCCCTCTGATCCAATCTGATTTTCCCAGACGGAAGGGGCAGATCCCTTTCTATTTTTCTTAGGTTTACATCTGCTGCTCCATAGAGGTGAATAGTAAGTCAGATTGGGTCGGACCAGTCACGTGAAAGGGGCCTAAAGCTGCTTTCACACTGATGCGCTGCGATTTGCCCAAACCGCGGGTGCAGCGCAGTGAACCTGTGGATTTTATGCGGGTTAGCTGCACTTTGCCGTAAACTTCTATTATATCCTGCAGGTGTGGCGCACTTTCTGAAGGCGCAACAAACCTGCAGGTTATAACAGAAGTCTATAGCTCAATGCAGGTAACCCGCAGCTGCTCTGCACCTGCGGATCATTTTGAAAGCAGCCCAGTAACCACTGCAAAACAGATATATCCATATATACTGTGAATTTAGTAGTAAACTTACCTTTAATAACCATCTTCCATTCTGGTATCGCTGGCTGTTGCTGTCCCAGGCGGAGTGCATTTGGTATCACTCCGCCTGTGACAGGAGCGGGCGCTATACAGGAAGAATTGGCTTATGTGGCTCTGCTCCGCAGCCACTTGCTTCCACTACCAGCGGCTTCATTCACAAAACTACTGCTCAGGGATGGCGGGTTGGAAACTCGTGATCTGGGCTTGCCAACCTGCCATCGTTGAGCAGGAGGTCGAGGGCCACATCAGAGGGCTCCGCGGGCCACATGTGGCCCCCGGGCCACTGGTTGGGCACCCCTGATGTAGAGCAACAATTCTTTTTTTCAGATCATCATTGCCTCCATTGCCACCCGGCTGTGACAGCTTTCGGCTTCACGGCCAGGCACGCACGTCGCATGCGCGAGTCGCGCTGTGCTCCCGGAGTGGACAGGCGATCTCCTGGGACCTGTCACGTGTCCCAGGAGAACGCCTAGAGGGAGGGGCCGCCTAAGGCGAAAGGAGGAGACGTCTTGGTGGTCCCTGGGCAGAAGGAGGGAGTGGGACAGGAAGTTCCCCTCCTAATGAGCAGACATGTGCACTGACAAAAAATTTGTTCATTTTCGTTTTCGTTTCATTCGTTTTTTTGCTTTTTTCGGAAATTCGGAAAATCGAAAATTCAAAAATTTGGAAATTCTGAAATTCTAAAATTCAAAAATTCGGAATTCGGAAATTTCGGGAATTTTCACATTTCTATTTTTCGGATTTCCGAATTTCGGAATTTCGAATTTTCAGATTTCCGAATTTCTGAATTTCCGAATTTTGGATTTTTGGATTTTCGGATTTCCGAATTTCGAATTTCCGAATTTTGGATTTTCGGAATTTCGGATTTTCGGTTTTTCAGAATTCCGAATTTTTGGATTTTCGGAATTCAGGAATTCAAAGATTTTACTGTAAAATCCCAAAATTTGAAAATCTGAAAAAAAGAAAGAAAATCAGTTTAATTAATAACTATTAAATTAACGAGTACAAATTTATCCGAAGTTACGAATTATCTGAAATAACGAATGCCACATCTAAACAAATGGAACGGAACAAATTAATAATAATATTATATAATTAATAATAATAAAAAGGTTTTATTATTATTATTGTTATTTATTATTATTAGATCGTTACATTCCATTTGGTTAGATGCGGCATTCATTATTTCAGATAATTCGTAACTTCAGATAAATTCGTACTCGTTACATTCACTAACCGACAAATTGAAAGGGAATTCCAATACCTATAATTTAATAGTTAGTTATTATTTAGAATTAAACAGATTTTCTTTCTTTTTTCTGATTTTCACATTTTCTAATTTTTGAATATCCGAATTCCGAAAATTCTGAATTCCGAAAATCCGAAATTCGGAAATTCGAAAATCCGAAAATTCGGATATCCGAAAATCCGAAATTCGGAAATTTGAAAATTCGGAAATTAGAAAATCCGAAAATTCGGAAATCCGGAAATTCGGAATCAACGAATTTGTCAAAATTCATTAAAAAACGAATTCGGAACTAATGAATTGCACATGTCTACTAATGAAGCCCCCACTTCCCCCAAAAAAATGACATGCTAAAGGTGGCATGTAAGTGGGCGAGGAGTGCTTAAAGTGGAAGTTCCATTTTTGGGTGGAACTCCGCTTTAATAAGAAGCTTCATCTCTGCAATGCTATAGACTAATAGAGCGCTGCACTGCAGTCCTGTCCTACACACCCCCCACCCTGCCTGATATCTTATAACAGGGATACGTTGTTATCATTACACTTTAGTGATACAATAGAGAAGTGTGATGTAAAAAGAGCTGAAATTGAATCACCACACCACTGCTAGGAGGTCCAGATACAACTTTATTCCATTAAAGAGCAGGGTTACAATACAAAAAGTAACACGCTTCGGGGTGTAGGTGTCCCCTTCATCAGGGCTAGAAACGACATAAGAATATTTTCATATCAATCCGATATCGATATAATACCCCCTCCATGATTAAAACCAAAACAGTCAGTAGTAATGAGAGTGTCAAAATAATTACACAAAATGAGAATATGGGTGCTGAAGAGAAAAAAAAAACAAAACAATATAATAATAATAATAATAATAATCATCGCTATTATTGAAATGATGCATTGTGGTTGATATGGTAACCTAATGAGAATTTTTTTTTTGTAAAAACTCTTGAAACTGGCATGTGTATATATTGAAACTATACTTTACAATTTTTTTAAATCATAAAATGGAGAAAAAAAAAAACCCTAAATAATAATAATAATATAATATTAATCATCATCATTGCTATTATTCAAATGATGCACTGTGGGTGATATGGTGTCCTAATGAGAATGCGAAAAAAAAATTGGGTAAAAACTCTCAAAACTGGCAAGTGTATATATTGAAACATTACCATACTTTACAATTTTTTTAAATCATAAAATGGAGAAAAAAAAAACCCTAAATAATAATAATATAATAATAATCATCATCATCGCTATTATTCCAATAATGCATTGTGGGTGATATGGTGTCCTAATGAGAATGCGAAAAAAAATTTGGGTAAAAACTCTCGAAACTGGCATGTGTATATATTGAAACACACCATGCTTTACAATTTTTTTAAATCATAAAATGGAGAAAAAAAACCCCCCTAAATAATAATAATAATAATATAATAATACTCATCATCATCGCTATTATTGAAATGATGCATTGTGGGTGATATGGTGTCCTAATGAGAATGAGAAAAAAAAATGGGGTAAAAACTCTCGAAACTGGTACGTGTATATAGTGAACCATCCCTTACACCAAACATTTTTTATTCATTTTACAATTCAACATTTAGATTGTATAAGGCAGTGATGGGGAACCTTGGCACCCCCAGATGTTTTGGAACTATATTTCCCACGATGCTCATGCACTCTGCAGTGTAGTGGAGCATCATGGGAAATGTAGTTCCAAAACATCTGGGGGTGCCAAGGTTCCCCATCACTGCCTTATACAATCTAAATGTTGAATTGTAAAATGAATAAAAAAATTTTTTTTATATAAAAAATAGAAAAAAATAATAGAATAATAGTGTATAATAATAAAAATGATCGCTATTATTGAAATGATGCATTGGGTGTGATATGGTAACCTAATGATAAAAAAAAAAATAGGTAAAATGTGTAAAATTGTTAAAATGATACATTCTCGGTACAATATTCCCCCCCCCATTCCGAATAATGTCATTGGTGTCTAGACAGATTATCACCCCTTCAATCCAATGATATATGGGAACTCCATACACCCAACACAGCATAGAGGGGCTCGGTGAAGGTGTTGGTGAAGGTGTGGAGGTGGCGGAGGGGGGCACCCATATAGAAGGAGATCTGCCCGGCCTCATAATCCAGATATACCCGGACTCGCCTACCAGGAACAATATAACGGAGCTCGATCTCATTTTTGTCATGTACTACCTTATATTTTGAACCCTTGCTGCCCAAACCCCAGGACACGTCATTCCTTCCAATCATGGAGTCTCCACCATCCCTGTCTATACTGGCATAACACATCCCAATAATCCAGTTATTGGACCTCTGGAGATCTACTTCCCAGTAATGTCTTCCTGTGGAGAAACTCCGACTGCCTAAAACTTGATTACAATCCACAAATCTCTCCTCGGTATCTAGGCGAAGCTGGTATGGACCTGTCTTGGTTGCGGTCTTCTTGTCATATGAGATAGCTACATCAGTATGAGCCGTGTCCTCATCCAATAATATGTCTACAGCTTTCTGGATGAAGATCCCTTCAATTACACCACTTATTATATCTGATAGACCTGTGCTGATCATATGTGAGACCCCATCCAGATACCCTCCATTATAGAGGAGTTTATCATGTATCCCTTGGTCTTCATCATCTCCATCCTCAGTATCACACAAGTCCCCCGTGTCCGATTCCTGTAGGACGGTCCATGGACTCGTCATGGCACACAGCTCCTCTAAGGGATGTATCTTCCGGGAGAGCTCCTCCATCTTTAACTCCAACTGCTGGATAAGATCATTGACTAGGCGTAAGATTCGCTCTGCCTGCCCGGAGATCTCACCCAGGACTTTCTTCTCCAGGTCTTCCAGACGTCTCCTGAAGTCTCTGAACAGGGCAGTGACTCTCTCGGTTTCACCATTCGCTTTGCCTTGTACACTTCCCAGGTGTTCCTGCAAACTCCAAACTCTTTCTTCTGTATTCTCTTTCTTAGTAATCAGTTTCTGCAGATTATTTGTCAGTTTCTTCTTCTTCTTTGTGAAGGTCTCTTCCAATGTCTCCACCTGGTGTCCTCGATGTTCTCCAAATATAATGCAGGAGACACAGATACAGGTCGAGTCCTCGGTGCAGTAATACTCCAGGATCTTCTTATGAACAGGGCACTTCCTGTTCTCCGGGGTGGTGGTGGGGTCACATAAGATGTGTTCTGGGGACTTGCTGAGGACTCTCAGATGGTCATCACATAGAGAAGCCTCACAATGTAGACAGGACTTCACAGCAGGTACAGAGGAGTGAATGCAGTAAGTACAGGAGATGCCGGTCTTCTCTGGTTCTGGTGGAGCAGACAGGAAACGTTGTGAGATGTTCCTCAGAAATACATTTCTGTACGGTAAAGGCCGGTTCTGGAATTCTTCTTTGCATTGAGGACAGGAATAACCTCCAGACCCCTCTTGGGTATCAAACACACGGTCAATGCAGACCCGGCAGAAGTTGTGTCCACATTTCAACATGACAGGATCCGTATATATGTACAGGCAGATGGAACAATCCAGCTCCTCTCTCAGATCTGAGGACGCCATCGCTGATAGAAGATACGGAAATGAACAAAGTTCCTTATTCTCCCAAAAACAGTTGTCTGGTCAGGGAGGTTCCTCCACAGGACGAGGCTAAGAATGTGGCTAATGTGAGCACAAAGGAAATGTAAAGATCTCAAAACAAAGAAAAAAATCAATGATCCCACCCAAAAACAAACATAACAATGGACACTCAGCCAGGACTGGTTCTCTTTAACCACCTTCCCCCCAGGCCAATTCGCACACTTCTCACATATGTCTATCAGCCTTTTTATTTATTTTTTGCTAGAAAATTACTTAGAACCCCTTAACATTATATATTTTTTGACAGCAGAGACCCTGGAGATATTTATATTGCACGATATTTGCGCTGGCATTTTTAGGAAATTAATTCAATTTAATGAATTTTAGTGCACACAAACATAATGTAATACCCATTTTTCTTTTTTGATAAATATATATATATATATATATATATATATATATATATATATATACCTGTAAATAAAGAATTTGAAAAAATAAATAAAATTGCACTCACCTATATATATATCTCCATTCCACAGGTGAGTGCAATTTTTTCTTTTTTTTTCAAATTATTTACAGGTGTATATATATATATATATATTTATGGTCTAGAGCCCTACGGACGACATGAGTAACGATGACACATAGGAACAACACAAAACTCACCAACATGAAATAGACCTGAAAGTGTGCCTTGGTCTACCGTATGGTACGCCAAAATAAGGGGGCATACCCTAGATAAGGAATGATAAGAAGTAGTTATGGAATAATGTGGAATGAGTATTCAGTCTGGGGTAAGAATACTTGGAAGAGGCTTTTAAAAGGGGAGGGTGGGCGGGTATCACGCACAGGAAACCGACAAAGACCGGCGGCCTTTGGGCTGCTTAAATACCCTCCGGGCTCCTCCCATAACTTCAGGCCGGTACCCGGCCTTCCAATTTATGGTCTAGAGCCCTACGGACGACATGAGTAACGATGACACATAGGAACAACACAAAACTCACCAACATGAAATAGACCTGAAAGTGTGCCTTGGTCTACCGTATGGTACGCCAAAATAAGGGGGCAAAAACCTTCAGGTAGGGGATAATTATTTATTAAAGGTAATGTCACTGAGTAAGTCGAGCAAAGGCCTGAGCCATCTCTAACTGTGGGTTAGGAATGTAGCGAGAGAAGCAGGCCGATTTCCACCGACCCAGTTTCTTGATCACGTGGTCCGGAACCCCCTGTCTTGAGGCCGTCGTGGCCGCCCCGATCCGGAATGAATGCCCGGAGTACTGGCTGGGGTCCAACTGAAGATTGCCGAGAAGGACCCGGACATGTTCCACGAACTGCGACGAGTTAAGGGGTTTTACCGGAAAGGGTAGAAGCGGACTGGCCCCTGGGCGGTCGGATAGCAGAGCCGTCAGGCGGTCCAACACGGCAACTGGGCACCAGTTGTTGTGAGTCCTGTACAGGTGAATATCTACTCCGGAACCTCGCTGCTGAGTTTTGGATGTCGCCAAGTGAAGGACGTAGTGATCCTGGTGGCGATAGAGATTACTTCTATGCAAGACTGGACCGGCTGGGTGGCTGCGAGTGAACTCGCTGGGCCGTAGAAACCCATAAAACGCCATGTGTATCGCAGCCTGCAGGACGGTGCTGAGGAGGAGACCGAAAGGGGACCTATCCAGAATGTCAGACATCCCCTTGAAGATCTCCCCCGTGATAGGCAGCCGCTTTGGGCTGACTGGCGGCTGGTGTTTCTGAACTCCACGTAGTAGAGCTCTCACCGCGTGGCAGGAGAACACCGAAGGCCTTGCGGGGTCTTGAAGTGACAAGTAGTGCTGCACCCCGGCCACGTACTGGCGTATCGTGCTGTGTGACAGTGCTAGGTGTGAATGGCAATAGGCGATGAACGCCATGACCTGCTTGAGGCTGGAAGACTCGCGAGGCCGATGGGGCAGGAACTTGTTAAACGCCCTCCAGGCCGTCCGGTAGGCCCGACGGGTGTTGCGGGCGAGCGAGGCGTTAATGATGTTGGTAGCTGAGCGTAGATGTGGGGCTAGTCCAAGGTCAGTTGTGACCAATCCGGGATAGTGGCTGAATGATGGCAGGCTCCTGGCATCTGTTCAAAGAAAGAAATAAAGTTAAAACGGGAGAGTGCGTCTGCTGCTGAATTAAACTTCCCTGGAATGAACGAGCAGTAAACATTGAACTGATGCTGTAGGGATAGCTGGACCAGTCTGCGGAGGAAGGACATGACGGGCCTGGACTTAGACCTGCCCTTGCTGATGATATCGGCTGTGGCTTGATTGTCTGTCGAGAAAGCCACAGTCTGTCCAGACCAAAGGTGACCCCATAGGTGAGCGGCTGCTACAATAGGGAAGAGCTCAAAGAGGGCTGACGTAGTAGTGAAGCCCGGTGTGGCTAGTGCTTGAGGAGGCCAAGGGGCGGCGAACCACAAATGGCCAAAAATGGCGGCGCATCCTGTGGATGCCGCCGCGTCGGTCACCACCTGTGGTGACTGCGTGGACACGACTGGGATGAACAGGGACACACCGTTCCAATCACTAAGAAAGTGTTCCCACATGGCCAGATCTGCCCTGGCTGCAGAATCCAGCCTGATGACCTGGTCTGGGTCCTGAGTGTAGGACAGGAAGACCAGCAACCGGGACACGAAGGAGCGGCCCTGGGGGATGATCCTCACAGCAAAGTTCAGCATCCCGAGGAGAGACTGAAGTTGCTTCTGAGTACATCCCCCCACCCGGGTGAATTCTCGCAGAACCGTCCTGATACGGTCCAACTTATCTGCGGGAAGGCTGGCCTGCATGGCAAGCGTGTCAAGGTCGACGCCCAAGAACGTGATCTTGTGTGCCGGGCCGTCAACCTTGTGCTCCGCTATGGGGACGTTCAGATTGTCGAAAACCGTCCTCAACTTTCCAAGGTCCCCTGGGGGAGCCCCGGGCGGTTCTATCAGAAGGAAGTCATCCAAATAATGGATGACCTCGTGGCACTGTGCCTCATGGAGAAGGATCCACGCCAGGGTCTCCGCGAACTTGTCAAATAGCCAAGGACTACTCTTAGACCCGAAGGTCAATTTGGTCGCGAAATAATATCGCTCCCTCCACTTGATGCCGTGCCAGCACCACAGGGAAGGATGAATGGGCAGCAGCTTGAAGGCGTCGGATATGTCCGCCTTCGAGAGCCAAGCACCCACCCCTGCCCTGAGAATGGCCTGGATAGCCATGTCTACCGAAGCGTACTTCAGCGAGAACTCCTCGGAGGGGATGAGCGAGTTGAGACTGGGAACGACGGAAGAATGAGGCGCTGACAGATCATACACCAGACGTTTTTTATTTGAAAACTTTCCCTGCACAAGCCCGATAGGGCTAACCCTCCAGATGCTGAAGGGAGATTGACAGAACGGGCCTATCATGAAGTCCCGATCCAACTCCGTCTGCAAAAGGACGTCAATCGCTGGCTCATCTGTTGCTGCTGAGCGTAGGTTCGGACATTCGTGGGTGGAGTGGGGCAGGGTGATGAGGCCGGTATGAAACCCATCAGTGAAGCCTCGGATGAGGTAGCTGGCGAGTGACGGAGTGGGGTGTGAGGTCAAGTAAACACCGAGCCAAAGGACATTGACCCGGCTTAGTCATGGTTTCTTCTGTTTGACCTCACACAGGATCCTGGGGTGCGAACGTGCAAGAGCCGGCACTGGCTGAAATTGCAGGAGCCGTAATTAAAATTGTTGCAAATGGCGGCTCCCCCAACCATCCGCACCGGACGTCCCAACTTGTCCACCTTTTGCCCATGCGCCGGGGCCTGCTGAGCCTGGCTCGTGCTGGTAGAGGCCGTGCTAGCTATCGGATGGACAGAGGCTATGTTGGCACACCAGACCGTGGTGTGGGACGCTGACTGACAGCACATAGCGGGGAGCGAAGGCCAGCGAAGTGGCGGCAGAACAACTCCGTGTCCACTACGCTCCAGTCCGTTGACAAATGAAACTGTGAGAATCTGGCTGCGGCTTTGGCCGAGAAGGACCGATGATAGTCGTAGAACGCTGAGCCACCGTATTTGTGGCCCAGGTCTACGATCAAATGGAGGTAGAGGTCCAGTTCCTCCCGTCTACCGGGGGAGGCTGAGCACAGCACGTCTCTAAACATGCCGAAAGTGAGCGTGAACTCGGGCACCGTGAGCTTTCTGTTGAGCCTCGGATCCTTCGCTTTCAAAAACCACCGAGACGTCCCCCCAGGTGTAGGCCTTGTTCTCGGCCAAGTCATGGACCGAGATCAAGAGTGAGGCCAGATTAACGTCTCTGCCCTCTAGAATGTCCTTCCTTACGCTGGGTGGCACCAGGTGGGAAGGGTGAACGGTAGTCGTGGCAAGCTCACTACCTGCGGCCGGTGCACTGATGGCTGGGACCACCGCAGGGTCCGGAACCGTGGCAGCCGGGCTGGCCTCTAGACGAGACACCCTGTCCTGGACCTCAACGATTGAGGAAGACAGGGAAGACACGAGGGTGTGTAGCTGAGCGACGGCGGCTGAAATCGATTCCAGAGACGCCTGCTGGCTGCTGGGGCTTGCTGCGGCCGGTGGTGGGAAGAGGAGCCTGAATAGCTCCGCCTTCCTGGCCGCGGACGAGAAGGGTATCCCTCTGCGTCTCAGCTCGGCGGACAGCCTGGGAATTGTCCATGCCCTAAGAGACTGGACACTGCCAGCCTCGGAGGCTGACGCCGGAGATAGCGGGGTGGTGAGGTCATCGCTGCCGACTGATGACATGGCGGCTGCCAAGACCTGTAACTTGGTAGACTGGTCACGTGTCTGCAGGCTGGGCCTATAAAAGGTGACAAGAAATGAGTTTGGACGTGTCACCTATGATATACATACCTGCCACGAGAAAGCAGGAGCCCCCCGTGCCCCTGCGTTTTTTTTTTTTTTTTTACCTGCTGGAACCCTGATCAAGCTGGTGCAGGTGGACCTACTGAATCCGACTGACCTGAGAGAGTGTGAGAAAAAGTACCTATTTAAGAGCCTAAAACTGCTGCCGTCCAGAGCGACGGAACCCAACGTAGATGATAACAACAGGCGATAGTGACTTGAGTCGACTGCCGAGATCACTGTGGGATCAAATGACAGATGAGAACACGAATGACTGACTTGACATGTTGCCTTAACTGAATGAACTTCCCGTGACAGGGCCCGGCCCGTTCGTACCGTATGGGGGTGACTGTGGGCCGGACTCTGGAGCACGTACAGAAATGAGGCAACCATGAAACGAGGCCAACTGCCTGGGTACGCTGAGGCCGAACTGTGACATCCAGCTGCCACCGGGTCCGACTCCAAGCTCCCCTTATTTTTTTTTATTTTTTTCGTAGAAATGCGGCCGGCCTAGGGCACGCCGGCGCAAATTCGTACAGGCGGGTGACCAATTAACGCCGGGGCGTGGTAAGGTGACACAGAAATGATATAACATGACAAGGGCAAGAATCAAAGTTTTTTCTTTTTTTTCTTTTTTTTTTTTTTGCGACTCCGCCCCTGGCGCATGTATTGAAATGAGGCCGGGCCTAGGGCACGCCGACACGAATTAGTGCGGGGAAGTGACTTTATTCACGCCGGGCGTGGTAAGGTGACAGAAATGATATACCATGACAGGGGCAAGAATCAGGAATGTACGCAAACCAGTGATGCGATTCCGCCCTTGGCGCATGTATTGAAATGAGGCCGGGCCTAGGGCACGCCGACAAGAATTAGTGCGAAGAAGTGACTGCATTCATGCCGGGCGTGGTAAGGTGACAGAAATGAGATACCATGACAGGGGCAAGAATCAGGAATGTACGCAAACCAGTGATGCGATTCCGCCCTTGGCGCATGTATTGAAATGAGGCCGGGCCTAGGGCACGCCGACACGAATTAGTGCGGGGAAGTGACTGCATTCCTGCCGGGCGTGGTAAGGTGACAGAAATGATATACCATGACAGGGGCAAGAATCTGGAATGTACGCAACCAGTGATGCGATTCCGCCCTTGGCGCATGTATTGAAATGAGGCCGGCCTGGGGCACGCCGACACGAATTAGTGCGGGGAAGTGACTGCATTCATGCCGGGCGTGGTAAGGTGACAGAAATGATATACCATGACAGGGGCAAGAATCAGGAATGTACGCAGCCAGTGATGTGATTCCGCCCTTGGCGCATGTATCGAAATGAGGCCGGGTAGTCGTGCATCTGGATCGCCCCGATCGGAGCATGCATGGATGCGACCGGACCAGGATCGAAGCGATGGCATGAACGCCCTGTTTAACTGATGCGAAATGATTTAGCATGACCGAATGGCCTGATACGTTAGCCATGTTTGAAATGATGAAATGATTGTCATGCTAACACGTGAAATGTTTCGACACGGTCGAAGTGATTCGTACAACTAGTATGCCAACAGTGTTACGGGATGTAAATAGCGATTCGGCACGCTCGCTGGCGCCACCGATTCGGATAATGGCAGGACATGAACGATACGTGTGAGTGCGAACGGCACCCGTGCGTGAGTCATGTTGAACGATTCAGAGACTGCGTAGCACGACCGCGTAAGGGAACCCTTGAGTGCCGGATGCGGCATCGGTCGGAGTGTTTGTGGCGGGCGGCCCTGAATGTGCGTGCCGCTAGATGGCTCCCGATCGTGTACAACAAAAAACGTGCGAGTAAGTGTTTAGGTTTCGAGACAAGCAGCGCGTGGTTCGTGAGCTACGCAGACCACAGTTTAGTGACATGATAAGCAGTGCATGAGAATGTAAAACATGGGAGCCGAAGCCCTACCTGCGACAGCCGAACCAGACTCTTTGTATGAACTGCGACTCGGCGACACGAGTGCGACACGAAGGGGCAACACGACTTACGAACACGGAACGCGGGACTGCAACAAGAGGAGACGGACAGACGAAAACGGAGCTCACGAACCGGCACCAACAGCGCTTGTCTCGAACGAGTCGGTCCTAGATGTCTGACGTATCAGATATCACGCACAGGAAACCGACAAAGACCGGCGGCCTTTGGGCTGCTTAAATACCCTCCGGGCTCCTCCCATAACTTCAGGCCGGTACCCGGCCTTCCAATATATATATATGTTTACACAAGCCAGAGAAAGCCTGGCGAGGAGCGGTCTCGCTCGCAACTGTACAGTGGCTGTTGTTTATAGCATGTAAACTGTCTTATATTGGAGTAAAAGTAGAATTTCGCATTGAAGCACGTGTCCCGTCTTTATTCCTAAACGTTTAATTGGTGGAGGATTGGAAGTTCCACTTTGACGGTGCTTTGAGATTTATAAATTAGCAGAAAAGTAACCTGCCCAAATTGTGATATATATATATATATATATATATATATATATATATATATACACACACATACACCTGTAAAAAAATAATTTGAAAAGAAAAAATTGCGCTCACCTGTGGAATGGCGACAAACTACAGTACCCAAAGATCCCCATAGGTGACAATTTAAAAGCTTACCAGTTTAGAGTTACAAATGAGATTTGGTGTGGGAATTACTGCGCTCCGTCTGACATTCACAGTGATAACTCACATGTGTGGTGCGACCGCCGCTGTGACCTACATGTGAATTCCCCATTTGCGCGTGAGCAGGGGTGGGGATTGGGGCGCTTTAAATTTTTATTATTTTATCATATATTTGTTTAATTTTTTGATTTACTTAATATATTATTTCATTTATTTTATTTTAAATCTTTACACTGTCACTTTAATAAATTTTTTCAACTTTATTGCTATCAGAAGGGATGAACAACATCTCTTGTGATAACATGGGCAATGACCGGTTCTCTTTACGGAGAGATCTAGGCTCTATTAGACCCCACATCCCTCCTGTGGCATCTGATCAATCCGAGATCGGTGTGATCGGATGATGTAAAAGCCGGAAATGGAGTTTAAACATCGAATCGAAACCGGAAGTGACAAAATCCTTGTGGCTTTCGGTTAGGAAGATCCGTGTATAGATCGGCGCTGATCCCAGGCTTTCAATGCTCACTCTATAATCGCTTCAGAGAGTCGAGTAAAGGTGGCAGGGAGCGGCAGGAGGGGGGCCCCCCCATCCACACTCTGTAGAAGTGATTGGGTGGCTGTATAGCCGCTGGGATCACTTCTAAAGGTGGCCATAGATTGGTAGAAAAAAATCACTCAAAAATTTGTGCGGCCCCATATGCCAGCTTGACCTCGGGCGATATGTAGACCGTCCTACCCATACCCGCATTGCGGGGAAATACTTTGACACTTGAACCCATATGCAGCCAGCAGCCTATGGGGACTATTCCTCTCCAGCTGACAAAGCTCGACTTGTGGTAAAGGAAATAACCAAAGCACCTCAACCTGTGACCCGCGTATTGGGACATATATACTACTCAGAATCCCCCTGGCCCCACCCACCCAACTTGGAAGCCGGTTAAACACATAATGAAGAGGAGCAGCCACAATGCAATGCCCCCAATTCATGTATCTCTTTTAATTCCGGAAAACACATGCATGGACCCTGCCCCCTCCCCCCCGGGGGCTTTCCCTCCCAGTCCAGAAGACAGGACCGTTTCTGTGCCCCCCTGACATCTTGTCATCATAGACACCGGGAAAAGCTGGGATTTTAAGGAAGATGTCAATACCAGCTATGTGGTAACAGAAAATACCAGAGGATCCACCGCAAGGACATCTTTTGTGACAATTGTTGGGATGGTGATTTTAGACCGAAGGTGGGAGGGGGAGGGAAATGTGATGTGATGTGGCCCCAGGGAGGGGGGACAATATGGTGGTTCTTTGTCCATGGGTTCACCCCTGGGATTTGACGGCATGACGAGATCTATGGTCGGGGAAAAGCTGACGGGGTGTGGGGCTAGAGGGAAAAAGGGTCCTATTGTTATAGATATTCTGGACTCCCCCCTCCCTGCACCGCGAAGTCGTGATTGGACCGTTAGAGGGCACTAGGCCTATTTAAATAGAGATGGCTGGCGGTGCGGGGGGGAGGGATGGGGGATTCCAGCTGGTAGACTGGGAAGTTTAAACCAACTCAACTGGGAGGTTTAGACCAACTCAGTTGGGTTGGGCATGTTGTCAGCCGGTCCGCAGGCTGATGGTTTCAAATTAGGCTATTGAAGGCATTTACTAGCAGATAAAGTATATATGCACTGTTATGTGGAATTTATTTTGCACACGAAGAACACCCTCTGTGTAGAAACACTACTGCCACACAGAAGTTCACACAACATACTTGCACAGTAACAACGCACATGGGTCTTGGGGGCCTGGGGAGGACGGGAGCTCCACCCTCGGTCTCCTACTAGACACAACTCCACCTAGGCCAACGCTTTCCCAGCTGGCCTGGCAGGCGTTACTACAGCAGTTTTGCTGAAACCTTAGTTCGCAACACTGCTGCGCGGTGGCTGCTGGGGGCATTTCAACCCTCAAACCTTTTTCTAGGACTAATTTAAGTCCAAATCTGTTTCCCCTTTCCTTCCTCTCCACCTTTTTCCTTAACCTTTGATCCTTTCATCCACCCAACCCACTTTTTCACCCCCCCATCCCCCCCCCCCCCTTCACACCCTAACCCACACCTACCGTCACCACACGACCATGGACGCAATACAGGTGGTCTCCCTGAATGCCAAGGGACTTAACATCCCTGAAAAGAGAAAGATGCTAATGTATGATATGAAAAGGATGAGGGCAGACGTTGTTCTCCTACAGGAGACGCACTTCAGGGAGGATAAGTATCCGATCCTAAAGAATAGGTACTTCCCCACAGTATACCACTCTACATACTCGGAGGCCAAATCCCGCGGGGTATCCATCCAAATCGCGGCGAGGGTACCGTGGACTTTAAACGTAGCGAAAACAGACCCAGCGGGGAGATTCCTGTTCTTGAAGGGGCGGATTGGGGAGACGAAAGTGACTATAGCAAACCTTTATGCCCCAAACAGCCAACAAGACTCTTTTATAAGGAGACACCTAGAACTGCTCCAAAACTTCGCAGAAGGTCAACTCATTGTAGGAGGCGACTTAAACATCCCCCTGATCCCCTCAGAAGACACATCCACAGGCACCTCATCCTCCACTAATAGGGCCCGCAAAATAATACATACTGCCCTTAACAGTACGAGACTGATAGATGTCTGGCGTCTATTACACCCAGGCGAACGAGACTACACTTTTTTCTCCCGAGTTCATCAGACATACTCGCGCATAGACCACTTTTTAATACCCCATGACCAGCTCCAGGCAGTACAAGACGCAACGATAGGGTCTATTACCTGGTCGGACCACGCCCCGATCACTATGAGGTACGCACTATCCGACTACGACGTGAGGAGAAAACAGTCTTGGAGACTCAACGAGAGCCTCCTTCAAGACCCCGAAACGTTAGCTGACATCTCAAAGGAAATCACACACTACTTCAATACCAACACTACAGCAGACTCTGACAGGGGCTTAGTCTGGGAAGCACATAAGGCCGTGATCCGCGGGGTGCTGATAAAACACGGTGCCAGGATTAAGAAATCGAGATCTGCTCAGATCACGTCACTATTGGACAAGCTACAGACATTAGAAGCGAAACATAAATGCACACCGACCAGAGAGTTGGGGGGAGAGCTAGACACAATAAGAACACAACTGACTGGCCTACTACAGTTTAAAGCAAAGGCGGCGCTACAAATCTCCCGCAAGGGGATATATGAGTCGGGAAACAAGTGTGGCAGGTTACTGGCACAATCTCTGCGATCTCAAAAGGCAGCAGCATATATCCCACATATACACTCTCCGACAGGACAGAAAAAATCCCTACCTCAGCAAATTGCCCAGGAATTTAAATCCTACTACGGGACTTTATACAATCTTAACTCCACCAAGCCAAATGCAGAACACATCAGGGAATACGTTGTAGAGTCCTTGATGCCCACATTACCGACTGAAATCCGTTCTCTTTTAGAGGAGCCCATAACCTTGACTGAACTACAAATGGCGATAGGGAACACAAAACGGAGGAAAGCCCCAGGACCAGACGGCCTCACCATCCATTACTATAAGACCTTTCTCCCAGTACTAGGACACCATTTGATCGACCTTTTGAACGACTTGGGTAAGGGGAAAAAACTACACACCACTACCCTACAGGCACAAATCGCAGTGATCCCCAAAGAAGGGAAAGACCCGGCCCAATGCGGGAGTTACAGGCCAATATCCTTGCTGAACACAGATCTTAAGTTGTTCACCAAGATATTGGCCTCAAGACTGCAATCCCACATAACACAAATCATACACTTAGACCAGGTAGGTTTCGTACCGTCTAGAGAGGCTCGAGATAACACCACAAAGGTTCTAAACCTACTGCATCAAGCTACTCTGGCCAACACACCAAGTGTCTTTCTCAGCACGGATGCTGAGAAAGCCTTTGATAGGGTTAACTGGACCTTCATGTTCACCACATTGCAGCACATGGGACTAGGGCAAACCATGATGAATTGGATCTCAGCGATCTATACGACACCGACGGCACGAGTCAGGGCCAATGGGATTCTTTCGGATCCCTTCACAATTACAAACGGAACACGTCAGGGATGCCCACTCTCACCTATCTTATTCGCTTTATCCCTGGAACCTTTCCTGTGTCATATTAGGCGCAATCCAAACATTGAAGGGATTGCGATTAAACAAACCCAATATAAAGTGTCGGCTTATGCGGACGACCTACTGTTTACATTATCCAATCCAACGGTGTCCCTCCCAAATCTGCTACGGGAATTCTCTATATATGGAGCGCTCTCCAATCTTAAAATTAATTTTAGTAAATCGGAAGCAATGAGTTTGAACATACCAAAAGCCCAACTTACACACCTCCAATCCAGCTTTCAGCTGAAATGGACAAATACGGCCTTAAAATATTTAGGAACATACATCCCTCAATCACTCTCGAAACTGTACGAATTAAATTTCCCCCCCCTCCTTAAGAAAGTAAAAACGCTACTGAACGAATGGCAATCCGGCCTGCATTCATGGCTGGGGCGCTGCAATATACTTAAAATGTCTGTACTCCCGAAATTTCTATATCTGATGCAAGCCCTGCCCATCCGAATACCAAGTAGTTATTTTAAACAAACTCAAACATTGTTTACTGATTTTGTCTGGGCAAAAAAAAGACCTAGGCTGGCCAACTCACTGCTTGTCCTTCCCAAGCGCTGTGGCGGTCTGGCACTACCAAACCTTAGAGTATACTACCAAGCAACACACTTGGGGAGATTACTTGACTGGTGCAGACATCAGGAATCCAAACTCTGGGCCCAAATGGAGCAGGCACAGAGTATAGTTCCCCTACGAGGCATACCATGGTGTTTCAGTGGTTTGCCGCCAGAGATTAAACAACACCCGTTAGTAGGTAACACGGCCCAGATATGTGCACGCATCATCTCCCAGTCCTCCCTCTCCTCTCAGAACTCCCCTATATACCCCATACTAGGAAACCCCCTCTTTACACCGGGTATCAACGATGATCCCTTTCAGTCCATGCTAGGGGCAGGACTATACCAAGCATCACACTTTAGTGACGGGGGGAGGTGGAGAACGGTAGCCGAACTCTCGGACCCCACAGGCCCATATAAACTTGACTTCATGAGAGCACTGCAACTGAAACACTTTCTAAACACGATACAGCCCCCGACAGGTAACAACCAACCGCTCACAACACTGGAGGAACTATGTAATGACTCAGGAGTACTACCACATACGCTCTCACTGACATACTCGCTTATGACTACCCCGCCGGAGGACTTTGTCCCACCGGGCTTACTTAAATGGGAACAAGACCTAGGGCTCCAATTCAGCAGCGCAAAGAGGCAGTTAATCCTCAAGTACACGCACAAATCCTCAATATGTGCCAAAACACAGGAGACGAATTTCAAAATCCTGTCTAGATGGTACAGAACCCCAGCCATACTCCACAAATTTTTCCCGACAACAACGGATAGATGCTGGCGTTGCCAGACAGAGAAAGGAGACATACTGCACATCTTCTGGTCGTGCCCCAAACTAAGTCACTTTTGGAAAGTTATACACCAGACAATACAAAAAATGACAGAAAGAATTATACCCGCTGACCCGGCAATCTTCCTCCTTCATGCAACAGATACCCCTGACAGGAAATATAAAAATTCGGTGATTCGCCATTTACTAGACGCAGCAAAGGCCTGTATTCCCCTCTGCTGGAAATCTACTCTTCCACCGTCCATCGACCTCTGGCTTCAAAAAGTGGAGGAAATAAGGACGATGGAAGACCTTATCCTAACCGAACAGAAGAGACAGGAGACATACACCAAGACGTGGCAGCTCTGGTCTATGTTCATTTTTTCAGAGGAAGGGCAGGCTTTGAGAAGGACGGAGACGGCACCTGAACAAACGAGTTGTTAGATATATCCCTGGGAGTATGGGGTATATGCCATTACAGAATCGATCACACTCTCTGACAACACACTAACAGCGCACCATGGTCGTGGGGTGTACCTTCCCTCGTGTCCACCCCTCCCCCCCTCTCTTCCCCCCTCTGGTTTCCCCTCCCCCCCCCCTTTCTAACTAACTAACCTTTTCTCTACGCTGACCTCCCCCCCTGAAGGGGGGAGTTAAAAAGGAAAAAGGGAGCCGGCCCCGCGGGACCGACATGTTTGAGTCTGGACATGCTAATAGACAAAAGTAGATTGCACTCAAGGACGAGATACGCTCCAAACTCTCCATACACAGGCAAAACCTTTCTATAAAGACCAAATTCACAATAACCTGCTCTGCTCCATTAGCAGAGCGGGACAGATTCTACACTACACAATGCAACATTGGTATTTGACACCATCATATATCCGTTAGCTGCCAAAGAAGTATTTCTTTTTCCTTTCTTTTTTTTTTTTCAAGATGTTATGTTAAACGTGTCATAATGCGAAGTTTATTTTTGTATTTGTATTGCAATCATATTATGTTGTAACCTGTTGGTCCATGTGGGACCTGTTCCTGTGTGAAAAATAAAAAATTTAAAAAAAAAAAAAAAAAAATTTGTGCGAAAGGCTCGATCATTCGATCTTCTAAATGTTGGGCTCGTATCGATTCTCCAAATGCAAAGATTTACAGTAAAAAAAAAAACACTTTACAGTCATGTTGTAATTTTCGAACCGCGAGTAGTGGAATTACATTACATTTTAGCAGAAAGTAAAAAATATAGTTTTTTTCGTTTCAAAATTGTCTGTCTTTTTCTTGTTTATAGTGCAAAAAATAAATAAATAAAAAAAACACAGAGGTGATCAAATACCACCAAAAGAAAGCTCTATTTGTGGGGGGAAAAAAAGACATTCATTTTATTTGGGTACAGCGGTGCACGACCGCGCAATGCAACGCAGTGCTGTATCGCAAAAAAAAAAAAACCTGGTCAGGAAGGGGGTAAAACCTTCCTGAGCTAAAGTGGTTAAGATAACATTGACTCCCGCAGCAGATCGCATGTGCAATGCGATGCATAAGTGTGAACCTAGACTAAAATAAATTAACTTTAATGTTATGCCGCGTACACACGATCGGAATTCCGGCCAGAAAAAGACCGATGAGAGCTTTTCAAAATGTGACCGTGTGTATGCTCCATCGGAAATTTTTCTGGCCGAATTTCTGACAGCAAAGAATTGAGAGCACGTTCTCAATTTTTCAGACGGAAAAGGTTTCTATCGGAAATTCCAATCGTCTGTAGCAATTCTGACGCGCAAAATTCATACGCATGCTCGGAAACAATTTGACGCATGCTCGGAAGCATTGAACTCGGCTCGTTGTAGTGTTGTACGTCACGCGTTCTTGACGGTCGGAATTTGGTGTGACCGTGTGTAGGCAAGACAGTTTGAGCGGAATTCCGTTGGGAAAACCGCCAGAGCTTTTTCCGACGAGAATTCCGATCGTGTGTACGCGGCATTAGAAACCATAAATTATATAAATGGTATAGAATGAAAAAATAAATAAATTATTTTAGAATTTTTTTTTTTAAGTGCGCCCCCCCCCCTGTTCTCGTGCGCAAAAGTCAAAACGCACACGTCAGTCCCACACGCACGTAAGCAGCGATCATCCAACACATGTGAGGTATCACTGCGAACGTCAGATCGTGGGCAGTAATTCTAGAACCAGACCGCCTGTGTAAATCTAAAGTGGTCACCTGTAATGGCTTTTAACACTTCGCCTATGGATAGTAAAATTGACGCCATTTGTCGCCGTGCGCAATTTTAAAGTGTGACATGTTTGGTATGTATTTACTTGGTGTAACATCATCTTTTAAATTGTACCAAACTATTTTATTATTATTATTCTACTATATTTATATAATATAATATATTTTTAATTATAATATCATTATTATATTGTGTTTTTGCACATTAAATTTTAAAAAAGTGTATTTTTTCCACGCAAAATTCATTCACTTTAATGCCAGAAACCAGGAATGGTGTGAAACACGCTGTCTAAAAACTAGATTGTGGGGGCGGATATGGGGGCCCCGGGGTGGTTCTCACAATAGGGCCCTACACAGGTTCAGACATAAGGAACCTGCATGCAAGTTGTCTTCCAATGTCTCACCACAGGGGACCTGCAGACAATACGGACACTTTGGGTTGGATGGGAAACCAGTGATTGGAATGGTAATGGATTCTCAGACAGAAAGGTGTGCCGAGCAAATCAATTAACATCCAAAACAGCAAAAAAAGTTCTTAATAGAATGAAAAGCCATCATCATTCTTTACTCAAATGCACCATTAATATTTAACCACCTGAAGACCAGGACTTTTTGGACACTATTGTTTTTCAAGTACAAATCTGTATATTTTTTCCTCGAAAATTACTTACCTTTCAAACATTATATATATATATATATATATATATATTTTTAAAGCAGAGGCCCTAGAGAATAAAATGATTGATGTTGCAGGCATCATCCCCGTATAACCACTGAAAGTCCTGCAGGTACGTCGCGGTGTGGCAAGTGGTTAAGAAAAAAAAACAAGGATGCAAAAGTCACCAAAATGTTTTTATTGATAAATTCCTCGCTGTATACACTTACTAGTGTTTAAGGTTTTCTTTCTTTTTTTATTTTATTAACCACTTACCGTCAAATGACATGCGGCTCATGTTCTGGGAGGATGTCATATGACGGCGCCCCAGAACGGGCGCACAGCGTGGTGATCGTGGCCTCGCCATGTCCTAGGACCCCGATCTCTGAAAAGAGCCAATGACGCTGCTCTTTATCTCTAACCATGTGATCGGCTGTGTCCATGCAGAAGTGCCGTTAATCGGCTCTCCTCACCTCACACTGAGAGAGTGTGGGGCAAGGAGTGCCAATCAGTGGCATCTCCTCACAGAAGAGACCAGGGCAGGTAATCAGGGCACTGATCATCAGGGCCCTGATTACAGTAAAGCCCCTGCAGTGCTAAGCAGTGACACCAATCTGTGCCCATAAGTGACACCAACCAGTGCCCATCAGTGACACCAACCAGTGCCCATCAGTGATTCCAGTCAGTGCTGCCTCTCAGTGCCTGCTCATCAGTGCTGCCCATTAGTGCTGCCCATCACAGCTGCCTATCCATGCCGCCTATTGGTGCCCACCAGTGCCGCCTATCAGTGCCACCTATCAGTGCAGCGTATTAGTGCCTCCACATCAGTGCCACCTAATCAGTGCCCACCAGTGCCGCCTATCAGTGCCCACCAGTGCCACCTATCAGTGCCCATCAGTGCGGCATATTATTGCCTCCACATCAGAGCCACCTAATAAGTGCCCACCAGCGCCGCCTATCAGTGCCCACCAGTGCCACCTATCAGTGCCCATCAGTGCAGCATATTAGTGCCTCCAAATCAGTGCCACCTAATTAGTGCCCACCAGTGCCACCTATCAGTGCCTATCAGTGCGGCATATTAGTGCCTCCACATCAGAGCCACCTAATCAGTGCCCATCAGTGCCACCTATCAGTGCCCCTCAGTGTGGCATATTAGTGCCTCCACATCAGGGCCACCTATTCAGTGCCCATAAGTGCCACCTCATCAGCGCACATTAGTGAAGGAGAAGAATTACTTATTTACAAAATTTACTGATAGAAACTAAGAAAAACTTTTCACATTTTTTTATTTTTAGTTAAAAAAAAGAAAGCTCTATTTGTGTGAAGAAAATGATTAAAATGTAATTTGGGTACAGTGTTGCATGACCGCGCAATTGTCATTCAAAGTGCGACAGCGCTGAAAGCTGAAAAATGGCCTGGGCAGGAAGGGGGTGTAAGTGCCCGTTATTGCAGTGGTTAAACTAAAATACAATAAAAATTACCGCACCGATTGCATTGTCGACTATCTGTTTTAATTGATGCGAGTATTCTTTGGTGGGATCTCCGGCCAGTATCCAATAATTCTTCTCATTACCAAGAATAGACAAATGATGAGTGATGTCCCCGCCCCTTATGACGTCACAGTCCCAAGGCATGCTGGGAATGTGACGCCATAAGGGCCGGGGTCACCGGGTGACATCGCCCCTTATGCCTATATAAGTCGATACGCAGCGTGTCCAGCGCATTACAGAGTGAGAGAGCGTTGTATCAACATCGGAAGAAGGAAGAAGAAGGCGGCGGCAGCGGCTGCGACGACGAACCAGAAGCCCGGGCCAACACTAGTAAAAGAGCAGGAAGAAGATAGCGGAGGAGCCCGGCAGAACAACCGGAGAGCGGGAGAAGAGGACGGAAAGCGCGGAGAGACCCCCGAAGTCGGAAGAAGACCCCGGAGCTGCCTAATAAACTACTTTAAAAACCTGTCTAGTGTGTTTTTTTTATTGACTTTTTTCCCCTAGGTGAATGGGTATCATGTACCATGTACCCCATACTCATTCACATAGGGTGGGGGGCCGGGATCTGGGGGCCAACTTATTAAAGGGGGCTCCCTGATTCCGATAAGCCCCCTGCCCGCAGACCCGACAAACAACGGCCAGGGTTGTGGGGAAGAGGCCCTTGTCCTCATCAACATGGGGACAAGGTGCTTTGGGGTGGGGCCCACAGGGCGCCCCCCTAACCCAAAGCACCCACCCCGCCATGTTGAGGGCATGCGGCCTGGTACGGCTCAGGGGGGGGGGGTGTTCGCTCGTCCCCACCCCCTTTCCTGACCGGCCGGGCTGCGTGCTCGGATAAGGGTCTGGTATGGACTTTGGGGGGACCCCCACGCGTTTTTTTTTTTTACCCTCAAAATCTATACCAGGCGACGGGGCTCGCAAGGTGTCAATCTCGCCAATCAAAGCAGCAAGATTGACTTCCTTCTCTAGTCCCGTCGTACCTCGAGTCACTTTCAAAATGAACGGACATTTACTCTGTGTGTGTGTGTGTGGGCAAGTCCGTTCATTTGAAAAGTCCGTCGGACCTGCATACAGATGGGCGGACTTCCTGCCTGGAACTGGGTCCGGCAAGATTTAAAACATGTTTTAAATCTAGGTCTGGCGGACTTTTGGGAAGAAAAAGTCAGCTGGAGTCCACACACGATCGGAATGTCCGGCATAATGCCCCGTACACGCGGCCGGATATTCCGATGGGAAAAGTCCGATCGGAATATGTTGTCGGAAAATCCGATCGTGTGTGGGCTTTTTCCGTCGGATTTTCTGATGGAAAAAATTTGAGAGTAGGATCTAAAATTTTTCGACAACAAAATCCGATCAGACTTTTTCCGATCGTCTGTAGAGAATTCTGACGCACAAAGTGCCACGCATGCTCAGAAGAAATTTGGAGACGAAAGCTATTGGCTGCTGCCCTGTACGTAGTCCCATCGTAAGTTTTCTACGTCACCTCGTTCGGAACGATTGGATTTTCCGACCGCATGTGTGCAACACAAGTTTCGGACAAAATCCTTTGGAAAAAATACGCTGGATTTTGTGGTCGGAATGTCCGACCGTGTGTACGGGGCATAACTCTTAAAGGAGCCTGATAGACCAGGGAGGAGCCCCTCCTACCAGGAACTCCAAAGAGAACTGTTGACCTTTGTGTTGTGTTTTCCCCCTTCTGCTTGTGTCTGTCAGCAGGTTGATAACCCCCTACTGACAGAACAAAAGAAAGAAAACTGTGCTAAAGTGATACCTGTGGATTTGGTGTTTATGTTTCTGTCAGCAGGCTGATAACCCCCTACCGACCGAAAACTATGTACATGTGTAGATAACTGTTAGAGAGAGAAAAACACAACATCCTATCTCTTCCAAATACAAAAACTGCAGGGTTCCAGTATGGACGGCTGTTGTCTATTTGGTTCCGGATGGAGTAAAAAAATCCTGTGGGTCCCCTAAAGGTCCCCATCAGAGCCCCCTTTACATCAGGTGTCTCAATCAGAGTTCCCACCAGCCCTGTGCTGAGTTCCTGGGTCTGTACACCTGCTGTGCCCATTATGAGGGGTTCCCACCATCCCTGTGCTGAGTACCTGGGTCTGTATGCCTGCTTTGCCCATTGAATGAATGAATGAATGAATTAATGAATAATTTGTATAGCGCTAACAATGCAAACTGAATCGCCTCAAGGCACTGGGCACTGAGTTCCTGAGTCTGTGCACCTGCTGGCTGCTGTGCCCATTATGAAGGGTCACCACCATCCCTGTGCTGAGTTCCCAGGTCTGTACATCTGTTGTGCCCATTATGAGGGGTTCCCACCATCCCTGTACTGACTTATTGGGTCTGTACCACTGCTGTGCCCATTATGAGGGGTTCCCCCCATCCCTGTACTGAGTTCCCAGGTCTGTACATCTGCTGTGCCCATTATGAGGGGTTCCCACCATCCCTGTACTGACTTATTGGGTCTGTACCCCTGCTGTGCCCATTATGAGGGTTTCCCCCCCTTCCCTGTACTGTGTTCCCGAGTCTGTACACCTGCTGTGCCATTATGAGGGGTTCCCATCATCCCCGTACTGAGTTCCAGGGTCTGTACACCTGCTGTGCCCATTATGAGGGGTTCCCACCATCCCTGTACTGAGTTCCTGGGTCTGTACACCTGCTGTGTCCATTATGAGGGGTTCCCACCATCCCTGTACTGAGTTCCTGGGTCTGTACACCTTCTGTGCCCATTATGAGGGGTTCCCACCATCCCTGTGCTGAGTTCCCGGGTCTGTACACCTGCTGTGCCCATTATGAGGGGTTCCCACCATCCCCGTGCTGAGTTCCCAGTTCTGTACACTTGTTGTGCCCATTATGAGGGGTTCCCACCATCCCTGTGCTGAGTTTCTGGGTCTGTAAACCTGCTGTGCCCATTATGAGGGGTTCCCCCCATCCCTGTACTGAGTTCCCAGGTCTGTACATCTGCTGTGCCCATTATGAGGGGTTCCCACCATCCCTGTGCTGAGTTCCCGGGTCTGTACACCTGCTGTGTCCATTATGAGGGGTTCCCACCATCCCTGTGCTGAGTTCCCGGGTCTGTACACCCTCTGTGCCCATTATGAGGGGTTCCCACCATCCCTGTGCTGAGTTCCTGGGTCTGTACACCTGCTGTGTCCATTATGAGGGGTTCCCACCATCCCTGTGCTGAGTTCCTGGGTCTGTACACCTGCTGTGCCATTATGAGAGGTTCCCACCATCCCTGTGCTGAGTTTCTGGGTCTGTACATCTGCTGTGCCCATTATGAGGGGTTCCCACCATCCCCGTATTGAGTTCCCGGGTCTGTACACCTGCTGTGTCCATTATGAGGGGTTCCCACCATCCCTGTGCTGAGTTCCTGGGTCTGTACACCTGCTGTGCCCATTTTCAGGGGTTCCCACCATCCCTGTACTGACTTATTGGGTCTGTACCCCTGCTGTGCCCATTATGAGGGGTTTCCACCATCCCTGTACTGAGTTTCCGGGTCTGTACACCTGCTGTGCCCATTATGAGGGGTTCCCACCATCCCTGTACTGACTTATTGGGTCTGTACCCCTGCTGTGCCCATTATGAGGGGTTTCCACCATCCCTGTACTGAGTTCCCAGGTCTGTACACCTGCTGTACCCATTATCAGGGGTTCCCACCATCCCTGTGCTGACTTATTGGGTCTGGACACCTGCTGTGCCATTATGAGGGGTTCCTAGTGATGCAGCAAAGCCAGCAGCAACACACAGGGACTGGGAGTCAGTCAGGGACAGCGTGACTGGCCACTCCTGGTGCCCAGTTTGAAGTCTACAACCAGCTAATAGTCAGACATGTCCATGAACTAAGCCCAACTTGCCCAAGCAACCATTCTTCCCTTCCTGTGCCTAGCAGCAGCCAGCAGTTGTTTCAGCAGGGAGTGCCCACTCAGTCTGCAGTCCACCACATCTTCCCATATCATCGTCGCCGCTGGTGCTTACCGGTCTGGCCTGGACTTGGAGAGGAGGCGCCGCCCATCGGTCTTTTTCTGTCGGAATTTCCAACAGACTTTGGATTGAGAGCCTGTTCTTAATTTTTCCAAAGGATTTTCCGTGTGTATGCAATTCCGACACGCAAAATTCCGACGCATGCTCGGAAACAATTCGACGCATGCTCAGAAGCATTAAACTTCCCTTTTCTAGTGCAGTTGAACATGTTGTATGTTGCGGTGTTATTGGCCGTCGGAATTTGGTGTGACCGTGTGTAGGCAAGACAGTTTGAGCGAAATTCCGTCGGAATTCCGGCGGAAAAACCATCAGAGCCTAAGGGTTCCTAGTTTTTTTTAAATAGGTTCCTATTGAACCGGATAATAACCCTTATGCCGCGTACACATGTTCGGAATTCTCGTCGGAAAAAACTCTGATGGTTTTCCCGCCGGAATTCCGACGGAATTTCGCTCAAACTGTCTTGCCTACACGCGGTCACACCAAATTCCGACGGTCAACAACACAGCGGCATAAAACACGTTGGACGGCACTATAAAAGGGAAGTTTAATGCTTCCGAGCATGCGTCGAATTGTTTCCGAGCATGCGTCGGAATTTTGCCTGTTGGAATTGCATACACACGATCGAAAAATTCCGATAGAAAGGTTTTCCGTCGGAAAAATTAAGAACAGGTTCTCAATCCAAAGTCTGTCAGAAATGCTGACAGAAAAAGACCGATGGAGCATACACACGGTCGGAAATTTCCGATGAAAAGCTCCCATCGGACTGTTTCCATCGGAAATTCCGACCGTGTGTACGCGGCATTAGTGTACCCTAACCAGCCTTAATTCAAGTTCTTCTTTACCTTAACCATTTTTTTGCAGATTGTTTGTATTATTAATTACTGTTATTATATAGTATTATTTATTTGTTTATTTTTTTAAATTTTTTTGCAACACTAAAAAATAACACACGGAATTGAATAAAAAAAACAACTTTATTAGTAAATAACTTTGCAATGCTTCATAACAGTCATCATTATAGCAGTCTACTAAAAAAAAAAAAAAAGTTCATAGCCATTCATCCGGTGAATGCACTCATCCTCTGCTAGAATTAAGTAGAAAATCAATGTTAAAAAAAAATAAAAAATTTAAAAAATGGTTATATTCATTTGCGAATTCCCTATAGATTTATCTAAAATTTACATTGTTAACCACTTCATATCCCGCTTATGTTAAAATAACATCCGTGGATGGGATCTCCCATCCCAGGAGGGCATCATATGATGTCCTCCGCGTCCCGCCGTGATAGGGGACGTGCGCGCCCGCCACTGTGTCACTGAGGAGCCGATGCGCGTGCCCGGCGGCTGCGATGTCCGCCGGGCACCCACGATCGGACAGAGCAGAAACGTGGATCTGTGTGTGTAAACACACAGATACACATCCTGTCAGGGGAGATGAGACAGATCGTGTGTTCCTAGTATATAGGAACAACGATCGGTCTCCTCCCCAAGTCACTTCCATCCCCCCACAGTTAGAACACATTGAGGGAACACATTTAACCCCTTGATCGCCCCCTAGTGTTAACCCCTTCCCTGCCAGTGACATTTATACAGTAATCAGTGGATATTTTTAGCTCGGTTTGCGGTATAAATGTCAATGGTTTCAAAAAAGTGTCCGCCGCAATGTTGCTGTCCCAATAAAAATCACAGATCGCCACTATTACTAGTAAAAAAAAAAAAAATAATAAAAATGCCATAAATCAATAACCTATATTTTAGGCGCTATAACTTTTGCGCAAACCAATCAATATACGCTTATTGCAATTTTTTTTTTTTTACCAAAAATATGTAGAATACATATCGGCCTAAACTGAGGAAACTTTATTTATTTTTATTTTTTTTAATTTGGTATATTTATTATAGCAAAAAGTACAAAATATTGTGTTTATTTTTTTTCAAAATTGTCGCTTGTTTTTTGTTTATAGCTCAAAAAATAAAAGCTTCAGAGCTGATCAAATACCACCATAAAAAAACTCTGTTTGTGGGAAAAAAAGGACGTCAATTTTGTCTGGGTACAACGTCGCCCAAACGCGCAATTGTCAGTTAAAGCGACGCAGTGCTGTATCGCAAAAAATGTCTCGGTCAGGAATAGGGGTTTTCATTTCCATCTAGTGGCCATAATGTGGTATTTTACTACTACCCATAATAAAAGAATATTTGTTCAGAAGTGGCAGAAGTAGTTGTTGTGGACGGGTCGGGGGATGGGATATTCAGGAAGTCTGTCCTCAGCCCCCTTCATACCACAACACCCCTTTACAGCACAGTCCCCCCTTTATATCAGTGTCCACAGTCCTCCTTTACATCACAATTCCCCCTTTAAAGGCAGTCCCTTAGTGTCCTCAGTTCCCCTTCACATAACAGCCCCTCTTTACATTACAGTGCAGTCCCCGTTACATGAATGTAAAGGGGACTGCTCTGTAATGGTGGTGCTGTAATGTAAAAGGGGGGCTGTGATGTATAGGGGGCACTGTGATTTAAAGGGGACTGCACTGTAAGGTGGGCACTGTAATGCAAAGGGGGGTTAGGATGTAAAGGGGGCACTGTGATATAAAGGGGACTGTACTGTAAAGGGGGGGCTATGATGTAAAGGGGGCACTGTGACCTAAAGTAGACTGCGCTGTAAAGGGGGCACTGCAATTTAAAGGGGACTGCACTGTAAAGTGGGCACTGTAATGTAAAGGGGGGTTGGGATGTTAAGGGGACTGCAGTGTAAAGGGAGCACTGTAATGCAAAGGGGGTCTGTGATGTAAAGGGGACTGCACTGTAAAGAGGGGCTGTGATATAAAGGGGGAACTGATTTAAAGGGGGAACTGATTTAAAGGGGACTGCACTGTAAAGGGGGCACTGTAATGTAAAGGGGGGCTGGTATGTAAAGGGGGCACTGTGATTTAAAGAGGACTGCACTGTAAAGGGGGCTGTGATGTAAAGCGGGCACTGTGATATAAAGGGGACTTCACTGTAAAGGGGACACTGTAATGTAAAGGGGAGCTGTGATATAAAGGGCGGACTGCACTGTAAAGGGGGCACTGTAATGTAAAGTTGGCTGTGATGTAAAGGGGGCACTGTGATATAAAGGAGACTGCACTGTAAAGGAACACTGTAACAGTGCCCCTTTACAGTGCAGTCCGCTTTATATTATAGTGCCCCCTTTACATCACAGCCTCCCCTTACATTTTAGTGCCCCTGCAGTCTGCCCCTCCCCTCTCTTCCTCTCTAACATCAATCTCAGCCTCCCCTGCTCAGGACTCCCACCTGCAGGGCAGAGGCTATTAACAGTCCATGTGTCCTCTCCCGGCTCCATCGCTTGCCCGACTGACAATGTCATCCTATCAGCAGGGCAGGGGACAGTTGGAGCTCTCCACTCCGATCTGCAGCCCCTCCCACTCCCTGCCCCACTGATTGGATGACATTGTCGGAAAGACAGACGGAGGAGCCCGGGAGGGGACATATGGGCAGGACCGCACAGCACGAGATGAGCAGCAACCGTGGTCTGTGATAGTCCCGTGCGGACCGCAGTTGCTGCTCATTTCCTGCTGTGCAGCCTAATCAGCAACAGGCCAGGGACTGGCACCGGCCCATGGCCTGGGGTTGGGGACCCCTGATGTACAGTACCAATATCAGCTAGTGCAAATGTCTAATCACAGCACAGCCGGGTCACTGGCAGCCCGTGCACGTGTACCCCCCTACCCGGCAGTGCATACTAGGTACATGATCTGGCACAGAACAGCCGTTCAGCTGCCGTACATCTAAGTAAAGAGGTGGGCAATTCTTTATAACTGTGACCAGGGGCAGTGCTAGGTCTACAAAAGATCTGGGGCTAAAGCCCATAGCAGTGTAGTAAAGAAATTCATACGCCTGGGCGGGCATACACATGTATATACAGTGTGTATCCCCAGAGAGCCCCCCCTATTTACATTAGGGTCCCCAGAGAGCCCCCCACTTACATCAGGGTCCCCAGAGAGCCTCCCCCTTGCATCAGGGTCACCAGAGAGCCCCCCCTTGCATCAGGGTCCCCAGAGAGCCTCCCCTCCCCTTGGGGACCCCTGCAGAGACTCGGGGCTATGGGCCCTAGATTCGGGGCTATAGCCCCAAAAGCCATCTCCTAGCGACGCCACTGACCGTGACACATCATATTATGGATAGATTCAAGTATTAACACATTTGTAATAGTGAAAAATTTAGAGTGGAGACCCTTTAGAATAAAAGATACATTACAACAGAAGCACTTTATACTAGTGATAAACTGAAATGGTGTCTCACTCACTCTTGTTGTAAGCTCCATAATATAAAATTCTAAATAAAGAGAGAATGGATCCTCATCTTTACGTCCACAGTCGGTGGGTGGAGCTGGGAACTCAGTTTTCTGTATCTGACTGCTGGAGTCACTAGAAACCTGCCAACCCAGAGAGAGAGAGAGTAAGCTGGCTACACATTATACCATTTTCTTACACAATTTTCCTTTAGATTTAAAGATTCAAAACCATGAGGTCAAACCTAAACACTTTCAAATTGTATGCAATCAGGCGGGCCCTCGTACTACATAGTCAGGGCTGTCTTTAATATTGATTGGACCCTGGGCAAACATTTGTCTTGAAGCCCTCCTGAATCCACTTATCAAACTGTTTGTGGGCGGTATGGGCTCAAGGGGCAGCTGCTTTGGGCCCCACAACAACCACTGGGCCCAGGGCAGCTGCCCCTTTTGCCCCGTGTTAAAGACAGCCCTGTACATAGTTGAAGGTAAATCTAGTGGAAACCGAACAAGAAAATTGTATAGTATATAGCCAGCTTTAGCCAATCAGAAACCACACATTGGGATTAATTTACTAAAGCTGGAGAGTGCAAAATCTGGTGCAGAGAAACCAATTAGCTTCCAGGTTTTTTTGTCAAACCTGAAACAAGCTGAAGTTAGAAGCTGATTGGCTACCATGCACAGCTCACCTGATTTTGCAGTCTCCTGTTTTAGTGGCCCCCGAACCTGCTCTTCTGGGGTCCCCCAGCGGCTCCTCCCCACATCTGATAACCGTGACCACAAGGTAACCCCCTCGGGAGAAACGCTTCTCCGAGGGGGTTACCTTGTGGGCGCGCTCCCGAGTCCAGCATTTGCGTCCATAGACACGAATGCCAGACTCGGCCCCGCCCCCCGCATCATTGGATTTGATTGACAGCAGCGGGAGCCAATGGCTGCACTGCTATAAATCTATCTATCTTCCCCATCGCGGGTCAAGTTCCAGGGCTCAGGTAAGTAAATTGGGGGTGCTGGGGGGCCGGTCACTGCCAGGTGTTTTTTCCCCTTAATGCATAGGGTGAAAAAACATGAAGGTTTACAGCCCCTTTAATGTTGCCCTAAGAAGAAACTCTGAATGCCTAAAATTTGATTATAATCTGTGATGCCGCGTACACACGGTTGGAATTTCCGATGGAAACAGTCCGATGGGAGCTTTGCATCAGATTTTCCAACCGTGTGTATGCCCATCGGTCTTTTTCTGTCGGCATTTCCGACGGACTTTGGATTGAGAACCTGTTCTTAATTTTTCCGACAGAAAACCTTTCTATCGGATTTTCCGATCGTGTGTATGCAATTCCGACACGCAAAATTCCGACGCATGCTCGGAAACAGTTAGACGCATGCTCGGAAGCATTAAACTTCCCTTTTATAGTGCCGTCGAACGTGTTGTATGCCGCGGTGTTGTTGACCGTCGGAATTTGGTGTGACCGTGTGTAGGGAAGACAGTTTGAGCGAAATTCCGTCGGAATTTCCGACGGGAAAACCATCAGAGCTTTTTCCGACGAGAATTCCGACCGTGTGTATGCGGCATTACTCTCTCTGAAGTATCTGGGTGATTCTGGTTACTGCCTGACCTGTTGCAGTCTTCTTATCATGAGATACTGTACATTCATCATTATGAGATTTGCCTTATATCGAATAATATTTCTACAGCTTTCTGCATATGTCCGCGTGGGTTCGAACCCCACTTCTGGTACCATCTGTTAGGTTTTCTGTTTTGTCCTCTGCATCAGCTCCTCTTTCCCTCAACTGGACTTTGACGGTCAATGGAAAACTCTCGCCTTTTTCCCCCCTTGACGGTCCGGACAGGCAAAAAAGACACCATACACCGTGTGTGGTTGAAAAAAAAAATACTTTTACTTCCCGCTTCACAGAGCATATACAATAATCAAAAAGGGGAAGAACGCAATTGAACAACCAATCACATTCAAGCACTTAAGCATTTTGTTATACAATTCAATATTGATCTGCAAGATTCATAATATTTCTTCCTTCAGACTCAACATCATATTTACTCTAAAAATGTCTCACGCAATATATGTCCTTGATAAGGTTCCCAGTATGTTTTGGTATACAGAAGCACAAAACAGCAAATTTGTTATGGGAAGTAGACTTGTTATGAGAATTAAACTTGTTATGAGAAGGTGTGAGTGTGAGATAAACAGAGTTACAGTGAGTTTCTACAGAAAAACATCTTTGTACAATACTATTAAATCTTAAAGGGTAACTCTACACTTCCCACGTTTCCTTACATAGATCCCTCAATTACACCAGTTATTATATCAGACAAACCCGCACGGAACATATATGAAGCACATTCAAATCCAGATCCCCCCTCAAGATAATGATATACATGAATGCCATACACCCAACACAGCATAGAGGGTCTCGGTGAAGGTGGCGGTGAAGGTGTGGAGGTGGCGGATGGGGTCACACATATAGAAGGAGATCTGCCCGGCCTCGTAATCCAGATATACCCGGACTCGGCCACCAGGAATATTGTCAGGAAGCTCAATATAACCTTTGTCATGTATTACTGAATACTCTTTACCCCTTCTGACCAAACCCCAGGACACGTCATTAAATCCGATCAAGGAGTTATCCTGATTCCGTAATAAACCGTTATAACACATGCCGATTCTCCAGTTATTGGCTTTCTGGACATCTACTTCCCAGTAATGTCGCCCTGAGGGAAAAATACGATTGCCTAAAACTTGGTAACAATTTGAAAATCTCCCTGAAGTACATGGGCAATATTGGCCTCTGCCGGACCTTGATACAGTCTTCCCATCACATGAGATAGATACATCAGTATGGGCCGTGTGCTCATCCAATAACAGGTCTACAGCTTTCTGGATGTAGATCCCTCCAGTAACCCGAAGAATACCAGTTATTATATCAGATATGCCTGTGCGAAACTTAAGCGAGGCCACAGACAAATCCAGTTCCCCTCTATCATAGAGGAGTTGATCACGATACAATCTGTCATCGTCGTCATCTTCATCCTCAGTATCACACAAGTCACCTGTGTCCGGTTCCTGTAGGACGGTCAATGGATCCGTCATGTTACATATCTCCTCTAAGTGACGCATCTTTCGGGACTGCTTCTCCATCTTTAATTCCAACTGCTGGATAAGTTCATCGACTGCGGGTAAGATCCACTCTGTCTGTTTGGAGATTTCACCCAGGACCCTTTTCTCCAGGTCTTCCAGACGTCTCCTGAGGTCTCTGAACAGGGCAGTGATGCCCTCTATTTCACTATCTGCTTTTCCTTGTACTCTTCCCCTGTATTCCTGCAGACTCCGGACTATTTCTTCTGTCTTCTCTCTCTTAGAAATCCATTTCTGAAGATTATTTGTCAGTTTCTTCTTCTTCTTTATAGAGGCCTCTTGTAGGGTCTCCACCTGGTGTCCTCGATGTTCTCCAGTTAAACTGCAGGAGATACAGATACAAGTAGAGTCCTCGGTGCAGTAATACTTCAGGATCTTCTTATGGACGGAGCATTTCCTGTTCTCCGGGGTGGTGGTGGGGTCACATAAGACGTGTTCTGGAGACTTGCTGTGGACTCTCAGATGGTCATCACATAGAGAAGCTTCACAATGCAGACAGGACTTCACAGCAGGTACAGAGGAGTGAATACAGTAAGTACAGGAGAGGCCGGTCTTCTCTGAACCTTGTGGAGCAGACAGGAAACGCTGAGTGATGTTACGCAGAGTGATATTTCTGTGCGGTGAAGGTCTCTCCTGGAACTCTGCCCTGCACTGAGGGCAGAAATAATCTCCAGACCCCTCCTGGGTGTCAAACACATGGTCAATGCAGTCCTGGCAGAAGTTGTGTCCACATTTCAACATGACGGGATCCGTATAAATGTGCAGGCAGATGGAACAATCCAGCTCCGCTCTCAGGTCTGAGGACGCCATGGCCAGATAGAAGAGACAGAAATGAACAAAGTTCCAAAACCAGCTGTGCAGTCAGAGAAGTTCCTCCACAGGACGAAGGCTAAGAATGTGACCAGTGTGAGCACAAAGGAGACGTAAAAGGTCATAAAACACAGCTGAAAGACTATAAAAAAAAAATAAATCAATGATCCCACCCAAAAACAAACAAAACGAGGGAAACTCAGTCAGGACTGGTTCTCTTTAACCCCCCCCCCCCCAGGCCACTTCTCACACATCTCAGTTACGTGTAAAAAAAAAAAATCAGCATTTGTTTTTTGCTAGAAAATTACTTAGAACCCCTAAACAGTATATATATTTTTGGAAAGTAGAAACCCTGGAGATTAAAATGGTGGGTGTTTTTTTTATGTTGCGCAATATTTGCGCAGATTTTTAGAAAATAAAAAAAAACACACTTTCCCGCCGAGCGTACGCACATCTGCGTACTCGGCTTTCTGGGGTTATACCGGGATGATGCCTGCAGCTGCACCCGGTGTCCTGTCATATACTGTCCCCCATCGGATAGTATCCGCTGTGTACTGCGCATGCGCAGTACACAGCACAAGCAAATTCCGAAAATAGCCAAAGATGAACGGCGCCTGCGCCGTGAGTCCACTTTCAAGCCCCACCATCCAAGTGGACATAGAGTTAGAATCTAAAAGAGCCGAGTGCAGCGAGGCCGTGTCCAAAGAGTGGCGAGCCCGCGAGGGACCCTCTAACTATTTGCAGCCCTATGTCCACTTGGATGGCGGGGCTTGCATCTCCACTCACGGCGCAGGCGCCGTTCTTCTTCGGAGATTTTCCGAAGCTCCTTCTGCTCCGTACTGCGCAAGCGCTGCGCCTGCGCGGTACGGGGCGGACAATATTTGATAGCCGGACATTTTCCGACAGAACACCGGTACTGTTGTTTAGAGCTTTCCGAGGATAACAACCGATGCGGCTAAAAGCCGCTCAGTTGTTATCCCGGAGGAGCGGGAGGGGACCCCCCCCCCTCCCGCCACTCTTTGCGGGCCTCCCGGTGGCGCGAGAGGGCCGATGGATGATCCACCGCTTCCAGCGGCTAGCGAGAGACTGGAACGAAGCCGTAAACGCTTCGTTCCAGTCTCCTTGATGTAAACACGGAAGCGATGTCACAACGTCACTTCCTGTTTACTCGGCTGCCGATGGCGCCGTTTTTAAAAAAAATATACGGTATTCAGATGCACCGTTTTCGGTGATCTGAATACTTTGAAGTGCAAAGGAGGGATTTGGGGTCGATCCCTCCATAAAGAGTACCTGTCACCACCTATTACTGATGTTTACGTTCCTTGTGACATTTTATTCTCTAGATTCTCTGCTAAAAAAAATATATATATATATATATATATATATATATATATATATATATATAATGTTTGGGGGGTTCTAAGTAATTTTCGAGCAAAAAATAGGGATTTTAACTTGTAAACACCAAATGTGAGAAATAGGCTTAGTCATGAAAGGGTTTTAATGATATTTATGGCTTACAAACACAATATACAGGGGGTCCCCGAGTTACGAACTCGTTAGGGACTGTCCGCCTGTTCTTAACTCGGAAATGTTCGTAAGTCGGCCGCACATGCGCAGACCGACAATTACGGACATTTCCGATGTTCCGTCGAATGCCGTTCTGCGCATGCGCTGCAAATTACGGACATTTCCGATGTTTGCCGTCATTTTCCGAGGCTCCGTCTGGCTGCGCATGTGCAGAACGACCGAAGGACGGCAGAAAATGGTGGAGGGTCCCCGCAGCGCCCGGTTCGTAAGTAGGAGATGTTCGTACGTCGGGCGTTCGTAAGTTGGGGACCCTCCTGTAATACGCAATTTTTTTGGCCAAAAGATGACGTTATGCTGAGTAAATAGATACCTAACATGTCACTCTTTAAAATTGCACACGCCTGTGGAAGGGGCGACAAACTACGGTACCTAAAAATCTCCAGGAGGTAACAATTTAAAAGCTTTTTATAGGTTATCAGTTTAGCGTCAAACTGGAGTTCCGGTGGTAGAGTTATTGCGATCGCTGTTGACATATGCTTGCGGGCAAGCATTCCCATTTGTGTGGGGGATGCTTTAAATTTTAAGTATTTTATAATGTATTTATTTAATTTTTTTATTTAATTAATACCGTATGTATTATTTATTTAATATTTTATTATTTATTTTATTTAAAAAATAAATAAAAATGACACTGTCCTTTTAATTTTTTATTTATCAACTTTATTACTATCACAAGGTATGAAAAACATCCCTTATGATAGTTATAATAGAATGGAAGCTGCGCACAAATTAAATAAAATGTAAAACATATGATATCAAGAGTGACTGTTGATGTGACCATATAAACCAATACAACAAATATATAATGCAAAAAACTAAATACTCATATAGATGAAATAATAAAAAAAAAAAATATATATATATTATATATATATATATATATATATATATATATATATATATATAAGTCCAGTGATGAAGGTGACAGAAAATTCTATGAATGAATTATCTTCTCTGTGATTAACACAAAACACCACCAAATGAGTGAACCACCGCCATGCAGCATATGCGCTTACCAGAAGGCAAGCGATATAACGTTCCCCATGACTAAGTCACTCTTTGACGAAACGGATGTCGAGAGGGAGGCGTGCTGACGCCAGCGCTGTCTAGGACGCAGTGGTGTAACTAGAACCTTCAGGGCCCCGGTGCAAGAAACCATGAAGGGCCCCCCTGAACCCCAGCCGAGGCCCTTCCCTCCGAGTCCAGTGGTGGAACTCCAGGGCTCGGTCACAGGTACGACTTTTGTGGGCCCTGTAGTTCCACCACTGGTATCAGCAGTTTTTTTATAATTTTTTACAATTTTTTAGGAGTCCTGTTGGGGGACTTTGGTGAGATGTCAGAGGTCTAAACAGACCTATGATGTTACACCTTTGAGACAAAGAGGAAGAAGGAAAAGGGAAATTGGGTCCCTGTCCTCTGGGGAGAAGTGGGCCCTGTCCCTAGGAGAGATTGGATCCTTGTCCTTAGGGGAGATGGGGTCCCTGTCCCCACGTAAGTAGGAGTCCCTGTCCCTAAGGGAAATGGGGTCCCTGTCCTCTGGGGAGAAGTGGGCCCTGTCCCCAGGGGAGATGGGGTCCCTGTCCCCAGGGGAGAGATGGGGTCACTGACCTTAGGGGAGATGGGGTCCATGTCCTCAGGTGAGAAGGGGTCCTTTACCCAAGGGAAATGGGGTCCCTGTCCTCTGGGGAGAAGTGGGTCCTGTCCCCAGGGGTAATGGGGTCCCTGTCCTTAGGGGAGATGGGGTCCCTGTCCCCATGTGAGAAGGGGTTCCTGCCCCCAAGGGAAATGGGGTCCCTGTCCTCTGGGGAGAAGTGGGCCCTGTTCCTAGGGGAGATGGGTTCCCTGTCCCCAGGTGAGAAGGGGTCTCTGTCCTCACAGGAAATGAGGTCCCTGTCCTCTGGGGAGAAGTTGGCTGTTATAACTTTCTGTGATTGTGCATATCTCGCAATTTTTTAGCTGCAGACATTTTTTATATCTTTTTGCAAATTTTTTTTGCACATCTTTTAGGTAGCGCGGTATATTCTTTTTGCATTCCATTTTGATAATCCCTTATGATAGCATGGGCCGTGACAGGTCCTCTTTATGGTGAGATCTGGAGTCTAGACCCCATATCTCTCCTCTGGCCTCTAAAGCATGTGTGGCTTTATGGTTGGCTGAAATAGTCCCGTGCATTGTGGGCGCACAGGGGCCACCCCCCCATCCCTGCTGCCGCCTACCCTATCCATTGCGCCCGGCCCCTTTTATAGAACTCCTATGGTGGGGGCAGGAGGGGTGTATTTTTTTTAAAGCACCTGATTAGAGCCAGAGGCTCTTATAGGCTTCAAAAAAGGGTGGTCTCGGGGAGCAGAGAGTGCGCCCTGATCCCACCCAATTGTGTGACCATAGCAAATGAATATTCACTATTTTCACACCGCATTGTCTCCCCGCCAATTAGGAGGTAGGTTTGTAAGACCTGTTTCCTGATTGGCCAAAGCGTCAGGCATCCCTATTGGATGCTCAGTGCTTTGGCAGAAGTGGGACAGACGGAGGAAACTGAAAAGAGGAGATGCCGGAGAAGAGGACACCTTAAGGTAAGCGCCGGTCCTCCTGCAATCCATCTGCAGGGGGGGTGGGGGTGTGTGAATGAGCCGGTGGTGCCCCACGATCCATCCGCATGGGTGGGGGGTCTGAGTGGGGTATCCAGCAATCCATCCACGGAGGGTACGAGCAGGGTGTACTGGCAGTATATTATGGGCAGACTGGCAGATTTTAAGGGGCACACTGGCAGCATGTGATGGGCAGACTGGCAGCATATAATAGGCACATTGGTAGCATTTGGTGGGGACACTGGCAGCATTTGATGGGCAGACTGGCAGCATTTGATGGGCACACTGGCAGCATATGATGGGTAGACTGGCAGCATTTGATGGGCACACTGGCAGCATATGATGGGCACACTGCCAGCATATGATGGGCACACTGCCAGCATTTAATGGGCACACTGGCAGTGTATGATGGGCACAGTGGCAGCGTTTGATGGCACAGTGGCAGTGTTTGATGGCACACTGGCAGCATTTAATGGGCACACTGCCAGCATATGATGGGCACACTGGCAGCATTTGAGGGGCACACTGGCAGCATATGATGGGCAGACTGGCAGCATTTGATGGGCACACTGGCAGCATTTGAGGGGCACACTGGCAGAATTTGAGGGGCACACTGGCAGAATTTGAGGGGCACACTGGCAGCATATGATGGGCACACTGGCAGCATTTGAGGGGCACACTGGCAGCATTTGAGGGGCACACTGGCAGCGTATGATGGGCACAGTGGCAGCATTTGATGGCACGGTGGCAGCGTTTGATGGGCACAGTGGCAGCGTTTGATGGGCACATTGGCAGCGTTTTATGGGCACAGTGGCAGCGGATGGGTACAGTGGCTGTGTTTGATGGGCACAGTGGCTGCGTTTGATAGGCACAGTGGCTGCGTTTGATAGGCACAGTGGCTGCGTTTGATGGGCACAGTGGCAACGTTTGATGGGCACATTGGCAGCGTTTGGGCACAGTGGCAGCGGATGGGCACAGTGGCTGCGTTTGATGGGCACAGTGGCTGCGTTTGATGGGCACAGTGGCTGCGTTTGATGGGCACAGTGGCTGCGTTTGATGGGCACAGTGGCTGTGTTTGATGGGCAAAGTGGCTGCAATTGATGATTTTTTTTTCAAAAATTTTTTTGCGCCCCCCCAAAAATTTTGAGCACCAGTCACCACTGTAAATATGTCCATATTATGGCTGTGCTATTATTACTTTGGAAGTTATGAAACCTGCTGACATTTCATACTTATTGCCACTGGTTATGTTGCTCAGTATCTGCACTAAAGTATTTACCACCTAATTGAGAGGGTGGCAGTTTTACGACAGGCCTGGAGACATCCTGCCAGGCCACATGTTGTTTTTACAGACCCCGACTGGTCCTGAATTCTCTGTTGTGATAACGGCTCCTTTGAAGGATAAAAGCCCATGAATTCCTGAAGGGTGAACTGTCAGCCAAGCTGGCATGGCTGCCCTGAGGTTATTAGACAACATGGCCACTAGCGACACTTTTCATGTGTCCAGTACTGATATCGTCACCCCCCATTTAGATAATAAATGTAAACATGATAACATTTATTCTCTACTTCATTCTGGCAGACAATGAATGTAGATTCCCCAGATTAATGATATGTACATTTTTATAAACTAAACTGCTAAAATTAAGATTCTGCTTTAAAGCATTGTAGTTATTTATAAATAAAAAAGAAAAAAAAAGAAAAAGGAAGAAAACTTTATTTGTTATTTTTAAAATGTTCTTGTTGCATTAACCACTTCAGCCCCGGACCAATTGGCAGCCAAAGGACCAGGCCCCTTTTTGCGATTCGGCACTGCGTCGCTTTAACTGACAATTGTGCGGTCGTGCGACGTGGCTCCCAAACAAAATTGGCGTCCTTTTTTTTCCCACAAATGGAGCTTTCTTTTGGTGGTATTTGATCGCCCCTGCGGTTTTTATTTTTTGCGCTATAAACAAAAATAGAGCGACAATTTTGAAAAAAATTCAATATTTTTAACTTTTTGCTATAATAAATATCCCCAAAAAATATCTAAAAAAATTTTTTTTTTCCTCAGTTTAGGCCGATACGTATTCTTCTACATATTTTTGGTTAAAAAAAAAATTGCAATTAGCGATCATTGATTGGTTTGCGCAAAAGTTATAGCGTTTACAAAATAGGGGATAGTTTTATAGCATTTTTAATAATATTTTTTTTTTAACTAGTAATGGCGGCAATCAGCGATTTTTATTGTGACTGCGACATTATGGCGGACACATCGGACATTTTTGACACATTTTTGGGACATTTGTCATTTATACAGAAATCAGTGCTATTTAAATAGCACTGATTCCTATGTAAATGACAGTGGCAGTGAAGGAGTTAACCACTAGGGGGCGGGGAGGAGTCAGTGTGACGTGTGTGTGTTTTTTTTTACAGTAGGGGGGGGCGTGGCTGTACGTCTGACGTCACTGATCGGCTTTCCCGATGACAGGGAACAGCCGGATCAGTGACAGGCAGAGTAGGAAGCGCGGGGAGAGGTTTGTTTACACAGACCTCTCCCCGTTCTTCAGCTCCGTAACCCGATCGCGGGATACCAGCGGCGATCGGGTCCGCTGGTCCCGCGGCCGTGGTCACGGAGCTCCCGACCGGGTCACGAGCGCGCCGCTGGCGGCGCGCGTGCGACCCACAGGCAGGCACATGCACGATCACGTACAGGTACGTGATTTTGCCTGCCCGTGCCATTTTGCCGACGTATATCGGCGTTAGGCGGTCGGGAAGCGGTTAATAAAAAAAAAAAGAGAAAAATTTATAAATACAAAAAAAAAGTTACAATATTAAAGATTAGAAAAATAGAAATAATACAAATGGGAGCTATTAGGGGTTAAATAGGAACACATTTTATTAAAAATAAAGAGTACATGCAAAAGTAACCATGTGACTTTGTACTGCTAACCACTTCCCAAACCACAATACGTATCTACACGATATTTTCAAAAGTATTGGGACACCTGCCTTTACACGCACATGAACTTTAACGGCAGTCTAATGCCCCGTACACACGGTCGGATTTTCCGACGGAAAATGTCCTATCGGACAATGTTGTCGGAAATTCCGACCGTGTGTAGGCTCCATCGGACTTTTTCCGTCGGATTTTCCGACGGACAAAGTTTTATCTCCTGCTCTCAAATTTTCCGACAACAAAGTCCGATCAGACTTTTTCCGATCGTGTGTAGCGAATTCCGACGGACAAAGTGCCACGCATGCTCAGATCACATTACAAGACCAAAGCTATTGGCTACTAGCCTCTACGTAGTCCCGTCATAGGCAACAAACGTCACCACGTTCAGGATGATCGGATTTTCCGACAACTTTGTCCGACCGTGTGTATGCAACACCAGTGTCGGACAAAATCCGTCGGAAAAAATCAGACGGATTTTGTGGTCGGAATTTCCGACCGTGTGTACGGGACATTAGTCTGTAGGGCAGTGCCGGGACAAGGTCATCTAGAGCCCAGGGCGAACATGCCAAAGATGTATGAGCAAATGTTCTCCTCCCAACCCAAAAAAAAAAAAATTGAGGACCAGTCTGCATGCTTATGGTCTGAGCAGAAATTCCCCCTCCTACCAGTCAAATCCGCCCCCTGCTGAAAGCACAAGTCTTTGCCCCCCCCCCCCCCCCCCCCCCATCACCTCACATCCTCTCTCTCTCAGTATGCCACCAGCACAAATACCCCACCACCTGCCCAAAAAATGTTCCCCCCCTCCTAGCACAAATCTTCTACCCCTCAAATTTCCCCTCCGAGCACAAATCCTCTCCCCCCTAACTCCAGATTCCCCCCTCCCAGCACAAATTCCACTCCCCCCATCCTAGCACAAAATCCCCCCAAATCACCATTCCTAGCACACCACCTCTTCTAATCTCCCCTCCTAGAACAATTCTTACCCCCTACCGCCCCCCAAATTCCCTCTCCCAACATAAATTCCCTCCCCTCAATCTCCTTGTGGTGCCCCCCCCCACCTCAGATGATACCACGGTGCCCAGGGCAGCCGCCCCTCCTGCCCAACCCCTTGTTCCGGCACTGCCGTAGGGTTCAATATTTAGTTGGGCCACCCTTTGCAGCTATGACAGCTTCAACTCTTCTGGGAAGGCCGTCCACAAGGTTTAGGAGTGAGTCTATGGGAATGTTTGACCATTCTTCCAGAAGCACATTTGTAAAGGTCAGGCACGTTGGGCAAGAAGGCCTTGCAGTCCCCGCACTAAATGGTCAGGTCAGTAAAGTTCCTCCACCCCAAGCTCGCTCATCCATGTCTTTATGAACCTTGCTTTGTGCACTGGTGCGCAGTCATGTTGGAACCCAGTCTTGGTCTGTAGGGTTCAATATTGAGTTGGCCCACCCTTTGTCGTTATAACAGCTTCAACTCTTCTGGGAAGGCCGTCCACAAGGTTTAGGAGTGTGTCTATGGGAATGTTTGACCATTCTTCCAGAAGAGCATTTTGTGAGGTCAGGTACCGATGTTGGACAAGAAGGCCTGGCTTGCAGTCTCCGCTCTAATTCATCCCAAAGTTGTTCTATCAGGTTGAGGTCAGGACAAGTTCCTCCACCCCAAACTCGCTCATCCATGTCTTTATGGACCTTGCTTTGTGCACTGGTGGGCACTCATATTAGAACAGGAAGGAGCCATCCCCAAACTGTTCCCACAAAGTTGGGAGCATGAAATTGTCCAAAATGTCTTGGTATGCTGACGCCTTAAGAGTTCCCTTCACTGGAACTAAGGGGCCAAGCCCAACCCCTGAAAAACAACCCCCACACCATAATCACCTCTCCACCAAACTTTACAGTTGGCACAATGCACTCAGTCATGTACCGCTCTCCCGGCAACTGCCAAATGCAGACACATCCATGGGCGTCCGCAGGTAGGGGCAAGGGGGGGGGGGTCAAGTGCCCCCCCCTGGAATCAGGGATCTGATCTTAAATTCAGCACAGTTGCGTCACTATAGGGGTGCGGGCAGCCCACACTCGGGTGCTACATGCCAGGGGGGTGACACCATCAAGGTGCTGTCAAGCCCCCTATCAGTGTAGTGTGACTTCGGACTCTTTCCCTGCTCAGTCCAGCGGAGAACTCGGCGGCGCTGTGTCAGGAGAAAGGCGAGCTGCGCACTATCAGAGGTTGCACCCGCTCGCCCCCCCCCCCTTTCTCCTGTCAGGTAGAAGAGACGGCGGCTCTCACCAGGTTCCCCGCCCAGCTTCCTACCTGCTCCATTCCTTCCCTATTGGCCATAACTGAGGGCCAATCAAAGGAGACTAGGAGAGGGGAGCATCATGGGACATGTAGTCCCAAAGATTGGGAGTCCCATTTTCCACAGGGAGGAGGCTACAGCTCGATCGAGAGAGATTGAGAGACTGCAGTCTGGAAAAAAGCTGAGGAAGAGAGTGCTACAGGACAAAGAACGAGGAGTGTGCTGGGCGGAAGCCAGAGAGAGAGCCACGCTGCCCAGCGCCACCAGAGAGAGAGCCACGCTGCCCAGCGCCACCAGAGAGAGAGCCACGCTGCCCAGCACCACCAGAGAGAGAGAGCCACGCTGCCCAGCGCCACCAGAGAGAGAACGACTGAGCCACTACCAGGGTACAGACATCAGGGCCGCTGATAGGCCAGTACAACTGGCCCCGCTGTACCGGGCCCGGCCACCTGAACAGATAGCGAATTAATGTAAAAAAAAAAAATCCTCCAGCCATCGTCCATCTGACGCCCAGGCAATTGAATGCAACCTATGCCGCTAATGCATGTGCTGCCTGCTGAGACAGTGTCACCCATGCTGCCAATGGCATTATTCCATAGGCGGCATGGGGGGCACTGTCTGCAGCACAATATGGCATTGGCGGCATGGGTGCCACTGTCAGCAGGTAGCGCATGCGTTATGGCATTAGTGTCGTGGGTGGCACTGTCTGCAGCACATTACGGCATTGGCGGCATGGGTGGCCTTGTCTGCAGCACAATATGGCATTGGAGGCATGGGAGGCACTGTTTGCAGGTAGCACATGCGTTATGGCCCATAACGCATGTGCGGCCTGCAGAGACAGTGTCACCCATGCTCAGTGGCGGTGCGTGCATAGAGGGCGCAGGAGCGCCGCCCCCCCTCTCCTGCACCGCTCTATCACCAATAGATAGATTCATGCATTGCATGAATCTATCTATTGTCACCGCTGCCGCCCCCTATTCAGGTGTCCGGCCCCTGATCGGGCGCCGGGCATCTGAATTACAGTGGGGGGGGGTGTTAGTGGAAGCGCCCCTATTAGAGCTGTAAGCTCTAATAGGGGACCCTATTAGAGCGGTGTGCTCTAATAGGCTTCCCTAAGTGTAAACAGCGGGCGCACGGCTGTGCGTTCGCTGATTACACAGTATTGTGTTAGGGAAGCGAATACATCGCTTCCCTAACACAGACCCGCCTCTCAGCCAATCAGGTTGCCAGGTCTGTTACCTGTCACCTGATTGGCTGAAGTCACAGGCGCTGTGATTGGGCGCTAGGCATCCAATCACCTAGTGTCCAATCACAGCAGAAGACGACAGGAGGAGCGCGGGAGAAGACATCCGACGGAGACACCGCTCGTCGCCTGTCGCCGTCACCAGCTGCACACCGGGACAAGGTAAGTGCAGAGGGCAGGCAGGGGGCACAGTGGCAGCACTTGAGGGGCACAGTGGCAGCACTTGAGGGGCACAGTGGCAGCACTTAAGGGGCACAGTGGCAGAACTTGGGGCACAATGGCAGCACTTAAGGGGCACAATGGCAGAACTTGGGGCACAATGGCAGCACTTAAGGGGCACAATGGCAGAACTTGGGGCACAATGGCAGAACTTGGGGCACAATGGCAGCACTTAAGGGGCACAATGGCAGCACTTAAGGGGCACAATGGCAGCACTTAAGGGGCACAATGGCAGAACTTGGGGCACAATGGCAGCACTTGGGGCACAATGGCAGCACTTAAGGGGCACAATGGCAGAACTTGGGGCACAATGGCAGAACTTGGGGCACAGTGGCAGCACTTAAGGGGCACAGTGGCAGAACTTGGGGCACAGTGGCAGCACTTGGGGCACAGTGGCAGCACTTGGGGCACAGTGGCAGCACTTGGGGCACAGTGGCAGCGTTTGATGGGCACAGTGGCAGCGTTTGATGGGCACAGTGGCAGCGTTTGATGGGCACAGTGGCAGTGTTTGATGGGCACAGTGGCAGCGTTTGATGGGCACAGTGGCAGCGTTTGATGGGCACAGTGGCAGCGTTTAATGGGCACAGTGGCAGCGTTTAATGGCACAGTGAGGCTGTTTGTTTGCGCCCCCCCCAAAAATTTTGAGCACCAGCCGCCGCTGCCCATGCTGCCAAGGGCATTATTCCATTGGCGGCATGGGGGGCACTGTCTGTAGCACAATATGGCATTGGCGGCATGGGTGGCACTGTTTGCAGGTAGCGTTATGGCCCATAACGCATTTGTTCTGCCTGCAGAGACAGTGCCACCCATGCCACAAATGCCATATTGTGCTGCGGACAGTGCCACCCATGACACTAATGCCATAACTCATGTGCTACCTGCTACCACTTTTTACTTTTATTATTAAACAAGTGTGATTTAACTGTACTTCTGTCTCGGTCTGATTTCATGGTTTCTGATGCATTCCTTGTAATAGGAATAAAAGTGATTAAAAAAAAAGAAAACTAAAGGGATAGTGTAAAAAAAAAAAAAAAAAAAATAAGAACATTTTCTTTTAAAGAGGAAGTAAACCCTGATGGGTTTTACTTCCTGTTTTGCTAGCTGCTGCAGCCTGCAAAGGAAAAGCATAATGGGCTAGTATGCATCGCATACTAGCCCATTATGTGCCACTTACCTGCAAAAGAATCCAGCGATGTCCCCTGTGTGGACAACGTCCATCTTCTTGCCCTCTTCCTTCGGGGCAGCGGACTCTGTTCGCCGGAGCCGTGTGACGTCACTCTTGCGCCAGACCACCTCTGTAACTCTAAACAGGTAACCTGTCAAATGTTTTAAAGTAGTAGGAGGAGGTAGTAGGAGGGCGAGCGATTTTCATACCAGTTTATTTTAAATGTTTTAAAGTGTCACGCCTATGGAGATTTTTAGGTATCATAGTTTGTCGCCATTCCGCAAGCGTGCGCGATTTTAAAGCATGACATGCTAGGTATCTATTTATTCAGTGTAACATTGTCTTATGTTTTACCGCAAAAAATCGGGTATTATATTGTGGTAATGTACATAGTTTGCTGCTGTTCCACAGGCGTGCGCAATTTTAAAACATGACATGTTTGGTGTCTAATTAAAGTATAACTTTGTCTTTTAGATTTGAACCACTTATGGACCGCACCACACATATATACTGCGGCAGGGCGGCCCTCCTGCGCAAAATCACGTACAGGTATGCGATTTCCTGCGCAGTGTCTGGGGCGTGCACGGGCGCAACCGGCAAACCCACTTCCGCTGTGATCGGACACAGCGGGAGCCAATCAGCGGGTCCTGCGGATGCGATGACCCGCCGATCGTTCTCTGGAGAAGCAGAATGATGGTCTGCCTATGTAAACAAGACAGACCTGCCGTTCTGTGAGAGAGGAAGATGGAGATCTTGTGTTTCTGCTAAGCAGGAACACGGATCTCTGTCTTCCTCTAGTCACAGCATTCCCCCCCACAGTTAGAAAACACCCCCTAGGAACACATTTAACCCTTTGATCGCCCCTGATGTTAACCCCCTTCCCTGCCAGTGTCATTAGTACGGTGACAGTACATTTTTTTTTTTTAGCACTGATCACTGTATTAGTGTCACCGGTCCATAAAAAGTATCAAAAGTGTCAGTTAGCTGCCCGAATTGTCCGCCTCTATGTCGCAGTCCCGCTAAAAAAAAAAAAAAAAAAAATTAAAAAAAAAAATACTAATAAAAAAATCGCTGATCGCCACCATTACTAGTAAAAATAAATAAATAAAAAATTCCATAAAATATTCACTAGTTTGTAGATGGGTTAACTTTTGCGTAACCAATCAATATACGCTTATTGGGATTTTTTTTTACCAAAAACATGTAGCAGAATACATATTGGCCTAAATTAATGAAGACATTTTAATTTTTTTAAATGTTTTCATTGGATATGTTTTAGCAGAAAGTAAAAAAATATTGTGTTTTTTTTTTTTCTAAATTTTCTTTTTTTGTTTATAGCGCAAAAAAAAAAAAATAAAAAACAGCAGAGGTGATCAAATATGACCAAAATAAAACTCTATTTGTGGGAAAATAAGGGGACCAATTTTATTTGGGTACATCGGTGCACGACCGCGCAATTGTCAGTTAATGTAACGCAGTGCCGTATCGGAAATAATGACCTGGTCATGAAGGGGGGGGGTACACCTTCTGGGGGCTGAAGTGGTTAACAAACAATTGGGTATTATATTATTTTATTTTTTTTGTGCATTAAAATTCATTAAAGTGTATTTTTTTTTCAACAAAAAAATATAAATTGTCCTTGGAAAAACCGCTGAGCAAATACTGTGTGACATAAAAGATTGCAACACCCACCGTTTTATTCTCTAGGGCCTCTGCTTTAAAAATAATATATATATATATATATATATATATTAGACATGTGCACAATAGAAAAATTTGTTTAGTTTAGTTTCGTTTCTGTTGATTCGTAACGATTCGTAATTTCGTAAGTCGTCGGTGTTCGTATTCGGACTCGTTCGTATTTTCGTAAGAGTTAGTTTTTCATTTATTCGTATTTTTTCGACATTCGTATTTTCGTTATTTTTCGTATTCGGACGCATTCGTATTTTCGGAAGAGCTATATTTTCGTTGATTTGAAATGATTCGTATTTCCGTTAATCTAACTTTCGTAGATTCGAAATTCGTATTTTCGTAGATTTAATTACATTCGTACTTTCGTGAGATTGATTTATTCGTACTTTCGTAACATTGTTTTCGTAGATTCGTAATCGGAGCATAATTCATAATTTTACGTAATGTGTATGCTATTTATATGTTTAAGAAACAAAGAATTTCTCTCTCACAAGTCAGAACTTAACTCAAAAATCCACCAAAACACAGAGCCTCCGACCCAACCACACCCTATCTGGACTCTGGATGGAATATTTCAGAATCAGAACTAACATTCGTTCTTTCGAATTCTCGATCAGCAGAATTTTGGTTATTTCGTATTTTCGTTTTGATTTCCTTTTTTCCGAATATTCGTAATTTCGATTTTTTTTTCGTTCATTTTGATTTTCGTTATTTTTGAATCTTTGTTCGGTATTTTCGTTGTTTCTGTTTTCGTTTTTTGGATTTTCATTCTTTCGTAGTTTCGTTGTTTCTAATTTAATTATTTCGTATTTTCGTTGTTTTTCATATTCGTTATTTTCGATAGTTCGTTATTCGTTGGAATTTTTAGTAAACCATTCGTTCATTCGTACGGATTACGAATGAACGAATATAACTAATTTGAACGGAAAACGAATTTGTAACTAAACGAATTGCACATGTCTATGATATATAAAATATTTGGGAGTGTAAGTAATTTCCTAGCAAAAAATACAGATTTGTACTTGAAAAACAATAGTGTCCGAAAAAGTCCTGGTCTTCAGGTGGTTAAATATAAATGGTGCATTTGAGTAAAGAATGATGATGGCTTTTCATTCTAGAAAGAACTTTTTTTGCTCCTTTTGGATGTTAATTGATTTGGTCGGCACACCTTTCTGTCTGAGAACCCATTACCATTCCAATCACTGGTTTCCCATCCAACCCAAAGTGTCCGTATTGTCTGCAGGTCCCCTGTGGTGAGACATTGGAACTGGTTCCTTATGTCTGAACCTGTGTAGGGCCCTATTGTGAAAACCATCCCCGGGGCCCCGTTTTAATCAAGTTTTAGACACACACCACGTGTTTCACACCATTCCTGGGATATTTTATATATATATATATATATATATATATATATATATATTAGAGCTGCATGATTATGGCTAAAAATTTTAATTTTTTTGCTTAGAATAAAGATCACGATTCTCGCGGTGTAACATCTCCTTTCACATTATACAAAAAAAATTGAGCTAACTTTACTGTTACGTGGGGTCCCGTATCCGCCCCCCACAATCTAGTTTTTAGACACACCCTGCGTGTTTCACACTGTTCTTGGTTTCTGGCATTAAAGTGAAATTTTTTTAGAACCCCCAAACATTTCATTTATATATAAAAATATAAAAAATAATAAAATATATATATATATATATATATATATATATATATATAATATATATATATATATATATATATATATATATATATATATATATATATATTTTTTATTATTATTATAATTATTTTTTTAAAGCAAAGGCCCTAGAGAATAAAATGGGAAAAACGCAATATAATAATTAGGGCTGTTACTGATTAAAATTTTCGTGTTCGATTAATCGTTTATTTTTTTTTAATCGATTAATCGACTAATTTCGATTAATTATAACGCACATACAGATACAACTACTTTTAGCTGATCTCCTTGCATTGCAACTCTGCATTAGTCAGTGGTAAATGTGGTATACACTATATACAATCACCCGACACTAGTTAGTTTCCACAATCCATGACTTAACTTCACAGTTCACACAAATACGTTTTAAATTTAAACTGTAGTACTGATGTACCAGTAAGTAATTTTTTTCCACAGTAGCGTGACAATCCCTCCACCTCCGGTCTAACTAATCACTCTCACCTTATGGCATGGACCCCTGTCCAAACAGGTGGTCATACAAGTGGGTATCAAAAGGGTTAACACGGACCATAAACTTCTCTCACGTCTCCTTAGATCTCAGCAAGGACGCCAGGTCATGGGTAGAAAGAAAAGATCGAAGTTCTCACCGCTTAAAGCGGTAGTAAACCCGCTGAAACATTTTTTCTTTTTTATACACCTGCAAGGGAAAAGGCATAATGAGCTAGTATGCACCGCATACTAGCTCATTATGAAATACTTACCTTAGAACGAGGCGTCGGTAACTCACCTGGTCCACGCTGAGGTCGCTGACATGTTGCCTCGGCGTGTCTTCCGGGTATCGCGACTCCAGCGCTGTGAGTGGCTGGAGCCGCGATGTCGTCACTCCCGTGCATGCGCACGGGAGACTTCTTCCCGGCAGGGTTCGGATTCTGCCGGCCTTTCAGCCGAGAACCCCCCGTGCGCATACGCCGATGCAGTCAGCGGTGCATTGCACGGGGAATATCTCCTAAACCGTACAGGTTTAGGAGATATTTTTTTTTACCTACAGGTAAGCCTCATTATAGGCTTACCTGTAGGTAAAAGTCAAAATGTTGACTTTACAACCACTTTAAGTATAAGATTTAATTTTTGTGTTCAAAACACAAACTACTCACATAAAGATGATAAAAACTGAGCATGTAAAGTCGACAATCGTGTTAGTTCCTTAGGGCAGCAGCGGGTCACGTCATGCGTAGCTCCTCCCTTACGTTCAATCAGAACTTCAACGTCACCGGACTCCTCCCCCTTCCCTTCGTTAGCAGACGGAGGCACTTGGGGAAGGGGGAGGAGTCCAGTGATGTCAATGTCTGTGACGTCACCGGATCTCCGACAGAACTCCCTGAAGACCCGGAAGCCGGCGGAGAGGTGAGTACTGATCAAAAGAATTTTGATCGATCAAAAAAATTTATTGATTAATCGAGGAATTCATTTTAATTTCCACAGCCCTAATAATAATTATATTATAATATTATATTAAATAAATATATTATAAAAAAAATTTTTTGGTACAATATAAAAGATGATGTTACACCAAGCAAATAGATACCAAACATGTCACACTTTAAAATTGCATAAGCCCGTTCAATGACAACAAATGATGTAAATGTAACTATCCATGCGCTTCAAGCACCATTACAGGTGACCACTTTAGAGCCCCTTTCACACTGGGGCGGTGATCCGCGGTGACGGTAAAGCAGCGCTATATTTAGCGCTGCTTTACCGTTGTTTTCACCGCGGTTTTCGGCCGCTCGCGGTGCGGTTTTACCCCCCGCGAGCGGCCGAAAAAGGGTTAAACACCCCCGCAGAGCGCCGCCGTAGCCGCGGTATTGCCGCGGTAACCGCGGTATTGCCGCGGTTTTACCGCGGTCTCCCATTGTAATCAATGGGAAGGAGCGGTATAGGAGCGGTGAACACACCGCTCCTATCCCGCTCCAAAGATGCTGCTAGCAGGACTTTTTTTGTCATCCTGCTAGCGCACCGCTCCAGTGTGAAAGCCCGCCGGCTTTCACACTGGAGTTAAAGGGGCTGGATTTTTTCATGCGGTGAACAGGCGCTATTTTTAGCGCTGCACCGCATGAAAAACGCCCCAGTGTAAAAGGGGCCTTACAGAGGAGGTCTGGTGCTAGAATTACTGCCCATGATCTGACATACGTAGTGATCCCTAACTTGTGTGGGACAATTGCTGCTTGCGTGCATGTGGGACTGATGCGTGCGATTTGCCTTTGCGCACGAGCACAGGGGGGGGGGGACAGGGGCACTTTTAAAAAAAACTTTTTTAAGCATTTTTTTTTTTTTTTTTTTTTTTTATTGCATTCCATTCCATTTCTACAATTCCTGGTTTCTGACATTAAAGTTAATTCCTTTTAGTCTAGGTTCATACTTATGCAATGCGGGAAACGCAGTGAATCCTGTGCGTTTTCCGCATAGCATTGCAATTGCACGATGCCCATGTGATCTGCTGTGGGTGTCAATGTTATCTTAATGTCACCCCAAAACAGAGGACAAAATGCAGTGCGATTGCCAGAATCGCATCTTTTTTTTCCCCCTGCACCTGAATCACATAGGGTGTTCACCCCCATGCGATTAAGGTGCAGAAAAAAAAAAAAAAAAAGGGTTCTGCACTATTTTGGTGCAGATGTGATGCCATTTCAGCTTACCATACAGCCACACGTGCTTTGGAGTTCAGAGGAGAGATATGGGGGTCTAATCATAGATCTCAAGATCTCATCATAAAGAGGACCTGTCATGGCCCATGCTATCACAAGGGATGTTGTTCATCCCCTGTGGTAGCAATAAAGTTGATTAGAAAAAAAATAATTAAAAGGACAGTGTACATTTTTTTAAATAAAATATTAAAAAAATATTAAATATGAATTAAATTAAAATAAATAAATGATAACATAATAAAAATTGAAAGCACCCCATCCCTCTCCCCTCCATGCTCATGCACAAATGGGAGTGCTCTTGTAGTTCCTGCAAACATACCTAACATGTCATAGATACCTAACATGTCACGCTTTATAATTGCACGCACTCGTGGAATGGCGACAAACTACGGTACCTAAAAATCTCCATAGGCAACGCTTTAAAAATGTTTTACGGTTACCAGGTTAGAGTTACGGTGGAGGTCTAGTGCTAGAATTATTGCTCTCGCTCTGAGGATCGTTATGCGGGCGCGACTTCCGTATGCGTTTTCTTTGAGCTCGCGGGGAAGGGGGCACTTTAAAATTATTTTTATTTTTTTCTTATTTATTTTATTTAATTTTAGATAATTCAATTGTGTTTTTTTTTTTTTTTTATTTGATCACTTTTATTGCTGTTACAAGGAATGTAAACATCCCTTGTGACAGTAAGGCCCCTTTCACACTGGGGCGGTTTTCAGGCGGTACAGCGCTAAAAATAGCGCCTGTACACCGCCTGAAAAAACCTGCCCCATTCACCCCAGTGTGAAAGCCGGCGGGCTTTCACACTGGAGCGGTGCGCTAGCAGGACGGTAAAAAAAGTCCTGCTAGCAGCATCTTTGGAGCGGTATAGGAGCGGTGTGTATTCACCGCTCCTACCCATTGATTTCAATGTGACACCGCGGAAATACCGCCGCAAAGCGCCGCTACGCCCCGCGAGCGGCCGAATACCGCGCCTAAAACGACGGTAAAGCAGCGCTAAATATAGCGCTGCTTTACCGTTACCGCGGCTCCCGCCCCAGTGTGAAAGGGGCATAATAGGTGGTGACAGGTACTCTTTATGGAGGGATCGGGGGGGTCTAAAAGACCCCAAATCCCTCCTTTGCACTTCAAAGTATTCAGATCTCTGAATACTGTGTACTTTTTAAAATTCGGCGCCATTGGCAGCCGAGTAAACAGGAAGTGACGTTGTGATGTCGCTTCCGTTTTTACATCAAGGAGACTAGAACCAAGCCGTTTCCGGCTTCGTTCCAGTCCCTCACTAGCGGATTTTCGATCGGGCCTCCCGATGGAACCGGAGGCCCGGTAAGAGCGGCGCGAGGCGGCGGGAGGGGGGGGAACGTCCCCTCCCGCTCCTCCGGTATAGCAGCCTAGTGGCTTTTAGCCGCATCGGTTGTTATACCTGTAAAGCCGATTGCCGGCTCTAAACAAGGGTACCAGTATGATGCCTGCAGCTGCGGGCATCATCCTGGTATAACCCCCGAAAGCCGAGTACTCATATCTGCATACGCTCGGCAGGAAGGGGTTAATCTAGGCTTACCTGTAGGCCAAAGTGGTTTGTAAGGGTTTACAACTAGAGTTGAGCGGACACCTGAATGTTCGGGTTCGGCAGGTTCAGCCGAACTTCAGAAAAAAGTTTGGGTTCGGGACCGAACTTGACCCCGAACACCGAACCCCATTGAAGTCAATGGGGACCCGAACGGCTATAATAAAGTGTCGGCTCCCGTCCCCCTTAATACAGAGAACAGTCATTGAAGTCATTTATTTTTAAAAAGTTATTGTCATAAAAAGTGTTTGGGGACCTGGGTCCTGCCCCAGGGGACATGTATCAATGCAAAAAAAAAACTTTTAAAAACGGCCGTTTTTTCAGGAGCAGTGATTTTATTAATGATTAAAGTGAAACAATAAATGTGTAATATTCCTTTAAATTTCGTACCTGGGGGGTGTCTATAGTATGCCTGTGAAGGGGCGCATGTTTCCAGTGCTTAGAACTGTCCCTGCAAAAAGTGTCATTTTTGCAGAAAAGAAAGCTATTTAAAATCACTCGCGGCTAATGTGTATTGTCGGCTCCCGTAATACAGAGAACATTCATTCATTGAAAGCCATTCATAAAAAAAAAAGTCATTGATAAAAAATAAAAAAAAAAACAAAAAAATAAAAGCGTAGGGGTCCCCCCCCAAATTCAATAACCAGGCCCTTCAGGTCTGGGATGGATTTTAAGGGGAAACCCAGCCAAAAAAAATGGCGTGGGGTCCCCCTCAAAATCCATACCAGACCCTTATCCGAGCACGCAACCTGGCAGGCCGCAGGAAAAGAGGGGGGATGAGAGTGGCCCCCCCACCCGCCTGAACCATACCAGGCCACATGCCCTCAACATCGGGAAGATGCTTTGGGGTCCCCCCCAAAGCACCTTGTCCCCATGTTGATGAGGACAAGGGCCTCATCCCCACAACCATGCCCGGTGGTTGTGGGGGTCTGCGGGCGGGGGGCTTATCGGAATCTGCGTCACGGGGAAAGCCGTAGGGAAGTCCCCATGACGTCCCCATGCGTCAGAGGGGGCGGGGTTACCAGGTGGCCCCGCCCTCCGTTATAAAAGAACTGTCAGCCCAAGCGAAGCCTCACACACCGGGAGCCTCCCATTGCGAGGAGTGGCCCAAGAAAAGACCGACGCCCTGGAAGAAGATACCGGAGAGAAGCCTCAGAGACCGACGCTGTGGAAGAAGATACTGGCGCCGTGGAAGAAGATACCGAAGAGAAGCCTCACCCAGCGGGAGCCTCCCATTGCGCGAAGCGGCCCAGAAGAGACACCGATGCTGGACGAGAAGGCCAAGAAGAAGCGGATCGGAGGAAGAAGAAGATGGAAGAAGAAGATGCCGGAAGGAGAAGATGAAGAAAGGAAGACCAGAAGAAAGAAGATTTTAATAAAGGAATTGTCAAAGACCGTCTCCTGTCATTTTTACCATTTTTGACACTTTTTTGGTGAAATGGTAGGGGTACTTTTGTACCCCCTTACCATTTCACACGGGGGGGGGGGCGGGATCTGGGGGTCCCCTTGTTAAAGGGGGCTTCCAGATTCCGATAAGCCCCCCGCCCGCAGACCCTCACAACCACCGGGCACGGTTGTGGGGATGAGGCCCTTGTCCTCATCAACATGGGGACAAGGTGCTTTGGGGGGGACCCCAAAGCATCCTCCCAATGTTGAGGGCATGTGGCCTGGTACGGTTCAGGCGGGAGGGGGGGCCGCTCTCGTCCCCCCTCTTTTCCTGCGGCCTGCCAGGTTGCGTGCTCGGATAATGGTCTGGTATGGATTTTGAGGGGGACCTCACGCCATTTTTTTTGGCTGGGTTTCCCTTTAAAATCCATCCCAGACCTCAAGGGTCTGGTATGGATTTTGAGGGGGACCCTACGCCATTTTTTATTTTTTTTTGGCTGGGGTCCCCCTTAATATCCATCCCAGACCTGAAGGGCCTGGTTATTGAATTTGGGGGGACCCCTACGCTTTTTTTTTTTTGTTTTTTTTATTTTTTATGAATGACTTTTTTTTTTATGAATGACTTTCAATGAATGACTGTTCTCTGTATTACGGGAGCCGACAATACACATTAGCCGCGAGTGATTTTAAATAGCTTTCTTTTCTGCAAAAATGACACTTTTTGCAGAGACAGTTCTAAACACGGGAAACATGCGCCCCTTTACATGCATACTATACACACCCCCCAGGTACGAAATTTAAAGGAATATTACACATTTATTGTTTCAATTTAATCATTAATAAAATCACTGCTCCCGAAAAAACGGCCGTTTTTAAAAGTTTTTTTTGCATTGATACATGTCCCCTGGGGAAGGACCCAGGTCCCCAAACACTTTTTATTACTAACTTTTTAAAAATAAATGACTTCAATGACTGTTCTCTGTATTAAAAGCATTCGCGGCTATATGAATATCAATTCATATAGCCGCGAGTGCTTTTAAAAAACATTTTAAAAAGCAACATTAAATCCCCGAACACCGGACCCGAACCCGAACATACAGTCAATTGTTCGGGTTCGGGTCCGGGACCCGAACACCCTAAAGTCCGGTACGGACCCGAACTCTACAGTTTGGGTTCGCTCAACCCTATTTACAACCACTTTAATCTCCAGGGTCCCTGCTTCAAAAAAAAAAATATATAACGTTTAGGGGTTCTAAGTAATTTTTTATCAAAAAAAAAAATGCAGATTTTTGCACGTATATGAGAAGGGTCAGAATTGGCCTGGGGGGTGGTCAAAGAGGACCAGACCTGGCTGAGTTTCCATTGTTTTGCTTATTTTTGGGTGGGGCCATTGATTGATTGATTTATTTATTTTATTCAATTATCTTTCAGCTGTGTTTTGTGATCTTTACATCTCCTTTGTGCTCACATTGGCCACATTCTTAGCCTCGTCCTGTGGAGGAACCTCCCTCACCGGACAACTGGTTTTGGAGAAAAAGAAACGTTCCTCATTTCTCAATCTTCTACCAGCGATGGCGTCCTCAGACCTGAGATCGGAGCTGGATTGTCCTGTCTGCCTGAACATTTTTACGGATCCTTTCATGTTGAAATGTGGACACAACTTCTGCCGGGTCTGCATTGACCGTGTGTTGGATACACAGGAGGGGTCTGGAGATTATTCCTGTCCTCAGTGTAGGGAAGAGTTCCAGAACCGGCCTTTACCGTACAGAAATGTATTTCTGAGGAACATCACTCAACGTTTCCTGTCTGCTCCACCAGAACCAGAGAAGACCGGCATCTCCTGTACTTACTGTATTCACTCCTCTGTACCTGCTGTGAAGTCCTGCCTGCTTTGTGAAGCTTCTCTATGTGATGACCATCTGAGAGTCCACAGCAAGTCCCCAGAACACGTCATATGTGACCCCACCACCACCCCGGAGAACAGGAAGTGCCCCGTCCATAAGAAGATCCTGGAGTATTACTGCACCGAGGACTCTACTTGTATCTGTGTCTCCTGCGCTATATTTGGAGAACATCGGGGTCATCAAGTGGAGAAATTGGAAGAGGCCTTCACAAAGAAGAAGAAGAAACTGAAGAATAATCTGGAGAAACTGATTACTAAGAGAGAGAAGACAGAAGAAAGAGTCCGGAGTCTGCAGGAACACCTGGGAAGTGTACAAGGCAAAGCATATTGTGAATCGGAGAGAGTCACTGCCCTGTTCAGAGACTTCAGGAGACGTCTGGAAGACCTGGAGAAGAAAGTCCTAGGTGAGGTCTCCAGGCCTGCAGAGCGGATCGTACGCCCAGCCAATAAACTGATCCAGAAGTTGGAGTTAAAGATGGAGGAGCTCTCCAGGAAGCTGCATCCCTTAGAGGAGCTGTGTGCCATGACGGATCCATTGACCGTCCTACAGGAACCGGACACAGGTGACTTGTGGGATACTGAGGATGGAGATGAGGACAG
>CM053028.1:548172657-548205157 GCA_028564925.1 Lithobates sylvaticus | reverse complement strand
AGCGGGTGTACAGACCCGGGAACTCAGCACAGGGATGGTGGGAACCCCTCATAATGGGCACAGCAGGTGTACAGACCCAGGAACTCAGCACAGGGATGGTGGGAACCCCTCATAATGGGCACAGCAGGTGTACAGACCCTGGAACTCAGCACAGGGATGGTGGGAACCCCTCATAATGGGCACAGCGGGTGTACAGACCTGGGAACTCAGCACAGGGATGGTGGGAACCCCTCATAATGGGCACAGCGGGTGTACAGACCCGGGAACTCAGCACAGGGATGGTGGGAACCCCTCATAATGGGCACAGCGGGTGTACAGACCCTGGAACTCAGCACAGGGATGGTGGGAACCCCTCATAATGGGCACAGCGGGTGTACAGACCCGGGAACTCAGCACAGGGATGGTGGGAACCCCTCATAATGGGCACAGCAGGTGTACAGACCCGGGAACTCAGCACAGGGATGGTGGGAACCCCTCATAATGGGCACAGCAGGTGTACAGACCCGGGAACTCAGCACAGGGATGGTGGGAACCCCTCATAATGGGCACAGCAGGTGTACAGACCCAGGAACTCAGCACAGGGATGGTGGAACCCCTCATAATGGGCACAGCGGGTGTACAGACCCGGGAACTCAGCACAGGGATGGTGGGAACCCCTCATAATGGGCACAGCGGGTGTACAGACCAGGAACTCAGCACAGGGATGGTGGGAACCCCTCATAATGGGCACAGCAGGGTGTACAGACCCAGGAACTCAGCACAGGGATGGTGGGAACCCCTCATAATGGGCACAGCGGTGTACAGACCAGGGAACTCAGCACAGGGATGGTGGGAACCCCTCATAATGGGCACAGCGGGTGTACAGACCCGGGAACTCAGCACAGGGATGGTGGGAACCCCTCATAATGGGCACAGCAGGGTGTACAGACCTGGGAACTCAGCACAGGGATGGTGGGAACCCCTCATAATGGGCACAGCGGGTGTACAGACCCTGGAACTCAGCACAGGGATGGTGGGAACCCCTCATAATGGGCACAGCGGGTGTACAGACCCTGGGAACTCAGCACAGGGATGGTGGGAACCCCTCATAATGGGCACAGCAGGTGTACAGACCGGGAACTCAGCACAGGGATGGTGGGAACCCCTCATAATGGGCACAGCGGGTGTACAGACTGGGAACTCAGCACAGGGATGGTGGGAACCCCTCATAATGGGCACAGCAGGTGTACAGACCGGGAACTCAGCACAGGGATGGTGGGAACCCCTCATAATGGGCACAGCAGGTGTACAGACCCGGGAACTCAGCACAGGGATGGTGGGAACCCCTCATAATGGGCACAGCGGGTGTACAGACCCGGGAACTCAGCACAGGGATGGTGGGAACCCCTCATAATGGGCACAGCAGGTGTACAGACCCGGGAACTCAGCACAGGGATGGTGGGAACCCCTCATAATGGGCACAGCAGGTGTACAGACCCGGGAACTCAGCACAGGGATGGTGGGAACCCCTCATAATGGGCACAGCAGGTGTACAGACCGGGAACTCAGCACAGGGATGGTGGGAACCCCTCATAATGGGCACAGCGGGTGTACAGACCAGGGAACTCAGCACAGGGATGGTGGGAACCCCTCATAATGGGCACAGCAGGTGTACAGACCGGGAACTCAGCACAGGGATGGTGGGAACCCCTCATAATGGGCACAGCAGGGTGTACAGACCTGGGAACTCAGCACAGGGATGGTGGGAACCCCTCATAATGGGCACAGCAGGTGTACAGACCCGGGAACTCAGCACAGGGATGGTGGGAACCCCTCATAATGGGCACAGCAGGGTGTACAGACCTGGGAACTCAGCACAGGGATGGTGGGAACCCCTCATAATGGGCACAGCGGGTGTACAGACCCTGGAACTCAGCACAGGGATGGTGGGAACCCCTCATAATGGGCACAGCGGGGTGTACAGACCCAGGAACTCAGCACAGGGATGGTGGGAACCCCTCATAATGGGCACAGCGGGTGTACAGACCCGGGAACTCAGCACAGGGATGGTGGGAACCCCTCATAATGGGCACAGCAGGTGTACAGACCCTGGAACTCAGCACAGGGATGGTGGGAACCCCTCATAATGGGCACAGCAGGTGTACAGACCCTGGAACTCAGCACAGGGATGGTGGGAACCCCTCATAATGGGCACAGCGGGTGTACAGACCCGGGAACTCAGCACAGGGATGGTGGGAACCCCTCATAATGGGCACAGCGGGTGTACAGACCCGGGAACTCAGCACAGGGATGGTGGGAACCCCTCATAATGGGCACAGCGGGTGTACAGACCTGGGAACTCAGCACAGGGATGGTGGGAACCCCTCATAATGGGCACAGCGGGTGTACAGACCCGGGAACTCAGCACAGGGATGGTGGGAACCCCTCAAAATGGGCACAGCGGGTGTACAGACCCGGGAACTCAGCACAGGGATGGTGGGAACCCCTCATAATGGGCACAGCAGGTGTACAGACCTGGGAACTCAGCACAGGGATGGTGGGAACCCCTCATAATGGGCACAGCGGGTGTACAGACCTGGGAACTCAGCACAGGGATGGTGGGAACCCCTCATAATGGGCACAGCGGGTGTACAGACCTGGGAACTCAGCACAGGGATGGTGGGAACCCCTCGTAATGGGCACAGCGGGTGTACAGACCCGGGAACTCAGCACAGGGATGGTGGGAACCCCTCATAATGGGCACAGCGGGTGTACAGACCCCGGGAACTCAGCACAGGGATGGTGGGAACCCCTCATAATGGGCACAGCGGGTGTACAGACCTGGGAAACTCAGCACAGGGATGGTGGGAACCCCTCATAATGGGCACAGCGGGTGTACAGACCCGGGAACTCAGCACAGGGATGGTGGGAACCCCTCATAATGGGCACAGCGGGTGTACAGACCCGGGAACTCAGCACAGGGATGGTGGGAACCCCTCATAATGGGCACAGCGGGTGTACAGACCCGGGAACTCAGCACAGGGATGGTGGGAACCCCTCATAATGGGCACAGCAGGTGTACAGACCCCGGGAACTCAGCACAGGGATGGTGGGAACCCCTCATAATGGGCACAGCAGGTGTACAGACCTGGAACTCAGCACAGGGATGGTGGGAACCCCTCATAATGGGCACAGAGGGTGTACAGACCCGGGAACTCAGCACAGGGATGGTGGGAACCCCTCATAATGGGCACAGCGGGTGTACAGACCCGGGAACTCAGCACAGGATGGTGGGAACCCCTCATAATGGGCACAGCGGGTGTACAGACCCGGGAACTCAGCACAGGGATGGTGGGAACCCCTCATAATGGGCACAGCAGGGGTACAGACCCGGGAACTCAGCACAGGGATGGTGGGAACCCCTCATAATGGGCACAGAAGGTGTACAGACCTGGGAACTCAGCACAGGGATGGTGGGAACCCCTCATAATGGGCACAGCAGGTGTACAGACCCGGGAACTCAGCACAGGGATGGTGGGAACCCCTCATAATGGGCACAGCGGGTGTACAGACCTGGGAACTCAGCACAGGGATGGTGGGAACCCCTCATAATGGGCACAGCGGGTGTACAGACCCGGGAACTCAGCACAGGGATGGTGGGAACCCCTCATAGTGGGCACAGAAGGTGTACAGACCAGGGAACTCAGCACAGGGATGGTGGGAACCCCTCATAATGGGCACAGCGGGTGTACAGAACGGGAACTCAGCACAGGGATGGTGGGAACCCCTCATAATGGGCACAGAGGGTGTACAGACCTGGGAACTCAGCACAGGGATGGTGGGAACCCCTCATAATGGGCACAGCAGGTGTACAGACCCGGGAACTCAGCACAGGGATGGTGGGAACCCCTCATAATGGGCACAGCAGGTGTACAGACCCGGGAACTCAGCACAGGGATGGGGGGAACCCCTCATAATGGGCACAGCGGGTGTACAGACCCGGGAACTCAGCACAGGGATGGTGGGAACCCCTCATAATGGGCACAGCGGGTGTACAGACCCGGGAACTCAGCACAGGGATGGTGGGAACCCCTCATAATGGGCACAGCGGGTGTACAGACCTGGGAACTCAGCACAGGGATGGTGGGAACCCCTCATAATGGGCACAGCAGGTGTACAGACCCGGGAACTCAGCACAGGGATGGTGGGAACCCCTCATAATGGGCACAGCAGGTGTACAGACCCAGGAACTCAGCACAGGGATGGTGGGAACCCCTCATAATGGGCACAGCACAGGTGTACAGACCCGGGAACTCAGCACAGGGATGGTGGGAACCCCTCATAATGGGCACAGCGGGTGTACAGACCCGGGAACTCAGCACAGGGATGGTGGGAACCCCTCATAATGGGCACAGCGGGGGTACAGACCTGGGAACTCAGCACAGGGATGGTGGGAACCCCTCATAATGGGCACAGCGGGTGTACAGACCCGGGAACTCAGCACAGGGATGGTGGGAACCCCTCATAATGGGCACAGCAGGTGTACAGACCTGGGAACTCAGCACAGGGATGGTGGGAACCCCTCATAATGGGCACAGCGGGTGTACAGACCGGGAACTCAGCACAGGGATGGTGGGAACCCCTCATAATGGGCACAGCGGGTGTACAGACCCGGGAACTCAGCACAGGGATGGTGGGAACCCCTCATAATGGGCACAGCGGGTGTACAGACCGGGAACTCAGCACAGGGATGGTGGGAACCCCTCATAATGGGCACAGCAGGGTGTACAGACCCGGGAACTCAGCACAGGGATGGTGGGAACCCCTCATAATGGGCACAGCGGGTGTACAGACCAGGGAACTCAGCACAGGGATGGTGGGAACCCCTCATAATGGGCACAGCGGGTGTACAGACCCGGGAACTCAGCACAGGGATGGTGGGAACCCCTCATAATGGGCACAGCGGGTGTACAGACCCGGGAACTCAGCACAGGGATGGTGGGAACCCCTCATAATGGGCACAGCAGGTGTACAGACCCAGGAACTCAGCACAGGGATGGTGGGAACCCCTCATAATGGGCACACAGCGGGTGTACAGACCAGGGAACTCAGCACAGGGATGGTGGGAACCCCTCATAATGGGCACAGCGGGTGTACAGACCCGGGAACTCAGCACAGGGATGGTGGGAACCCCTCATAATGGGCACATGGGCACAGCAGGTGTACAGACCCGGGAACTCAGCACAGGGATGGTGGGAACCCCTCATAATGGGCACAGCGGGTGTACAGACCCGGGAACTCAGCACAGGGATGGTGGGAACCCCTCATAATGGGCACAGCGGGTGTACAGACCGGGAACTCAGCACAGGGATGGTGGGAACCCCTCATAATGGGCACAGCGGGTGTACAGACCCGGGAACTCAGCACAGGGATGGTGGGAACCCCTCATAATGGGCACAGCAGGGTGTACAGACCCGGGAACTCAGCACAGGGATGGTGGGAACCCCTCATAATGGGCACAGCGGGTGTACAGACCCAGGAACTCAGCACAGGGATGGTGGGAACCCTCATAATGGGCACAGCGGGTGTACAGACCCGGGAACTCAGCACAGGGATGGTGGGAACCCCTCATAATGGGCACAGCGGGTGTACAGACCGGGAACTCAGCACAGGGATGGTGGGAAACCCCTCATAATGGGCACAGCGGGTGTACAGACCCGGGAACTCAGCACAGGGATGGTGGGAACCCCTCATAATGGGCACAGCAGGTGTACAGACCGGGAACTCAGCACAGGGATGGTGGGAACCCCTCATAATGGGCACAGCAGGTGTACAGACCCAGGAACTCAGCACAGGGATGGTGGGAACCCCTCATAATGGGCACAGCAGATGTACAGAACGGGAACTCAGCACAGGGATGGTGGGAACCTGTCGTAATGGGCACAGCAGGTGTACAGAACGGGAACTCAGCACAGGGATGGTGGGAACCCCTCATAATGGGCACAGCAGGTGTAGAGACCGGGAACTCAGCACAGGGATGGTGGGAACCCCTCATAATGGGCACAGCAGGGTGTACAGACCTGGGAACTCAGCACAGGGATGGTGGGAACCCCTCGTAATGGGCACAGAGGGTGTACATACCTGGGAACTCAGCACAGGGATGGCGGGAACCCCTCATAATGGGCACAGCGGGTGTACAGACCCAGGAACTCAGCACAGGGATGGTGGGAACCCTCATAATGGGCACAGCGGGTGTACAGACCTGGGAACTCAGCACAGGGATGGTGGGAACCCCTCGTACTGGGCACAGCGGGTGTACAGACCTGGGAACTCAGCACAGGGATGGTGGGAACCCCTCGTAATGGGCACAGAGGGTGTACATACCTGGGAACTCAGCACAGGGATGGTGGGAACCCCTCATAATGGGCACAGCGGGTGTACAGACCTGGGAACTCAGCACAGGGATGGTGGGAACCCCTCGTAATGGGCACAGAGGGTGTACATACCTGGGAACTCAGCACAGGGATGGTGGGAACCCCTCATAATGGGCACCACAGGCAGAAGGTGTACAGACCCAGGAACTTGGCACTGGGATGGTGGGAACCCCTCATAATGGGCACAGCGTGTGTACAGACCTGGGAACTCAGCACAGGGATGGTGGGAACCCCTCATAATGGGCACAGCAGATGTACAGAACGGGAACTCAGCACAGGGATGGTGGGAACCTGTCGTAATGGGCACAGCAGGTGTACAGACCCAGGAACTCAGCACAAGGATGGTGGGAACCCCTCATAATGGGCACAGCGGGTGTACAGACCCAGGAACTCAGCACAGGGATGGTGGGAACCCCTCATAATGGGCACAGCAGGTGTACAGAACGGGAACTCAGCACAGGGATGGTGGGAACCCCTCATAATGGGCACAGCAGGTGTACAGACCCAGGAACTCAGCACAGGGATGGTGGGAACCCCTCATAATAGGCACAGCGGGTGTACAGACCTGGGAACTCAGCACAGGGATGGTGGGAACCCCTCGTAATGGGCACAGCGGGTGTACATACCTGGGAACTCAGCACAGGGATGGTGGGAACCCCTCATAATGGGCACCACAGGCAGAAGGTGTACAGACCCAGGAACTCAGCACAGGGATGGTGGGAACCCCTCAAAATGGGCACAGCGGGTGTACAGACCCGGGAACTCAGCACAGGGATGGTGGGAACCCCTCATAATGGGCACCACAGGCAGAAGGTGTACAGACCCAGGAACTCAGCACAGGGATGGTGGGAACCCTTCATAATGGGCACAGCAGGTGTACAGACCCAGGAACTCAGCACAGGGATGGTGGGAACCCCTCAAAATGGGCACAGCGGGTGTACAGACCCAGGAACTCAGCACAGGGATGGTGGGAACCCCTCATAATGGGCACAGCAGGTGTACAGACCCAGGAACTCAGCACAGGGATGGTGGGAACCCCTCATAATGGGCACAGCAGGTGTACAGACCTGGGAACTCAGCACAGGGATGGTGGGAACCCCTCATAATGGGCACAGCAGCGGTACAGACCCGGGAACTCAGCACAGGGATGGTGGGAACCCCTCATGATGGGCACAGCAGGTGTACAGACCCGGAACTCAGCACAGGGATGGTGGGAACCCCTCATGATGGGCACAGCAGGTGTACAGACCCAGGAACTCAGCACAGGGATGGTGGGAACCCCTCATGATGGGCACAGCAGCGGTACAGACCCGGGAACTCAGCACAGGGATGGTGGGAACCCCTCATGATGGGCACAGCAGGTGTACAGACCTGGGAACTCAGCACAGGGATGGTGGGAACCCCTCATAATGGGCACAGCGGGTGTACAGACCCGGGAACTCAGCACAGGGATGGTGGGAACCCCTCATAGTGGGCACAGAAGGTGTACAGACTCAGGAACTCAGCACAGGGATGGTGGGAACCCCTCATAATGGGCACAGCGGGTGTACAGAACGGGAACTCAGCACAGGGATGGTGGGAACCCCTCATAATGGGCACAGAGGGTGTACAGACCTGGGAACTCAGCACAGGGATGGTGGGAACCCCTCATAATGGGCACAGCAGGTGTACAGACCCGGGAACTCAGCACAGGGATGGTGGGAACCCCTCATAATGGGCACAGCAGGTGTACAGACCCGGGAACTCAGCACAGGGATGGTGGGAACCCCTCATAATGGGCACAGCGGGTGTACAGACCCGGGAACTCAGCACAGGGATGGTGGGAACCCCTCATAATGGGCACAGCGGGTGTACAGACCCGGGAACTCAGCACAGGGATGGTGGGAACCCCTCATAATGGGCACAACAGGTGTACAGACCTGGGAACTCAGCACAGGGATGGTGGGAACCCCTCATAATGGGCACAACAGGTGTACAGACCCAGGAACTCAGCACAGGGATGGTGGGAACCCCTCATGATGGGCACAGCAGGGGTACAGACCCAGGAACTCAGCACAGGGATGGTGGGAACCCCTCGTAATGGGCACAGCAGGTGTACAGACTCAGGAACTCGGCACAGGGATGGTGGGAACCCCTCATAATGGGCACAGCGGGTGTACAGACTCAGGAACTCGGCACAGGGATGGTGGGAACCCCTCATAATGGGCACAGCGGGTGTACAGACCTGGGAACTCAGCACAGGGATGGTGGGAACCCCTCATAATGGGCACAGCGGGTGTACAGACCCGGGAACTCAGCACAGGGATGGTGGGAACCCCTCATAATGGGCACAACAGGTGTACAGACCTGGGAACTCAGCACAGGGATGGTGGGAACCCCTCATAATGGGCACAGCGGGTGTACAGACCCGGGAACTCAGCACAGGGATGGTGGGAACCCCTCATAATGGGCACAGCGGGTGTACAGACCCGGGAACTCAGCACAGGGATGGTGGGAGCCCCTCATAATGGGCACAGCAGGTGTACAGACCCGGGAACTCAGCACAGGGATGGTGGGAACCCCTCATGATGGGCACCGCAGGGGTACAGACCCGGGAACTCAGCACAGGGATGGTGGGAACTCTTCATGATGGGCACAGCGGGTGTACAGACCCGGGAACTCAGCACAGGGATGGTGGGAACCCCTCATAATGGGCACAGCAGGTGTACAGACCTGGGAACTCAGCACAGGGATGGTGGGAACCCCTCATAATGGGCACAGCAGGTGTACAGACTCAGGAACTCAGCACAGGGATGGTGGGAACCCCTCATAATGGGCACAGCGGGTGTACAGACTCAGGAACTCAGCACAGGGATGGTGGGAACCCCTCATAATGGGCACAGCGGGTGTACAGACCTGGGAACTCAGCACAGGGATGGTGGGAACCCCTCATAATGGGCACAGCAGGTGTACAGACCCAGGAACTCAGCACAGGGATGGTGGGAACCCCTCATAATGGGCACAGCGGGTGTACAGACCTGGGAACTCAGCACAGGGATGGTGGGAACTCCTCATAATGTGCACAGCAGGTGTACAGACCCAGGAACTCAGCACAGGGATGGTGGGAACTCCTCATGATGGGCACAGCAGGTGTACAGACCCAGGAACTCAGCACAGGGATGGTGGCAACCCCTTGTAATGGGCACAGCAGCCAGCAGGTGTACAGACCTGGGAACTCAGCACAGGGATGGTGGGAACCCCTCATAATGGGCACAGCGGGTGTAAAGACCCGGGAACTCAGCACAGGGATGGTGGCAACCCCTCATAATGGGCACAGCAGGTGTACAGACCCGGGAACTCAGCACATGGATGGTGGGAACCCCTCATAATGGGCACAGCGGGTGTACAGACCCGGGAACTCAGCACAGGGATGGTGGGAACCCCTCATGATGGGCACAGCGGGTGTACAGACCCAGGAACTAAGCACAGAGATGGTGGGAACCCCTCATAATGGGCACAGCGGGTGTACAGACTCAGGAACTCAGCACAGGGATGGTGGGAACCCCTCATAATGGGCACAGCGGGTGTACAGACCCGGGAACTCAGCACAGGGATGGTGGGAACCCCTCATAATGGGCACAGCGGGTGTACAGACCCGGGAACTCAGCACAGGGATGGTGGGAACCCCTCATAATGGGCACAGCAGGTGTACAGACCTGGGAACTCAGCACAGGGATGGTGGGAACCCCTCATAATGGGCACAGCAGGTGTAGAGACCCAGGAACTCAGCACAGGGATGGTGGGAACCCCTCATAATGGGCACAGCAGATGTACAGAACGGGAACTCAGCACAGGGATGGTGGGAACCTGTCGTAATGGGCACAGCAGGTGTACAGAACGGGAACTCAGCACAGGGATGGTGGGAACCCCTCATAATGGGCACAGCAGGTGTAGAGACCCGGGAACTCAGCACAGGGATGGTGGGAACCCCTCATAATGGGCACAGCAGGTGTACAGACCTGGGAACTCAGCACAGGGATGGTGGGAACCCCTCGTAATGGGCACAGAGGGTGTACATACCTGGGAACTCAGCACAGGGATGGCGGGAACCCCTCATAATGGGCACAGCGGGTGTACAGACCCAGGAACTCAGCACAGGGATGGTGGGAACCCCTCATAATGGGCACAGCGGGTGTACAGACCTGGGAACTCAGCACAGGGATGGTGGGAACCCCTCGTAATGGGCACAGCGGGTGTACAGACCTGGGAACTCAGCACAGGGATGGTGGGAACCCCTCGTAATGGGCACAGAGGGTGTACATACCTGGGAACTCAGCACAGGGATGGCGGGAACCCCTCATAATGGGCACAGCGGGTGTACAGACCTGGGAACTCAGCACAGGGATGGTGGGAACCCCTCGTAATGGGCACAGAGGGTGTACATACCTGGGAACTCAGCACAGGGATGGTGGGAACCCCTCATAATGGGCACCACAGGCAGAAGGTGAACAGACCCAGGAACTTGGCACTGGGATGGTGGGAACCCCTCATAATGGGCACAGCGTGTGTACAGACCTGGGAACTCAGCACAGGGATGGTGGGAACCCCTCATAATGGGCACAGCAGATGTACAGAACGGGAACTCAGCACAGGGATGGTGGGAACCTGTCGTAATGGGCACAGCAGGTGTACAGACCCAGGAACTCAGCACAAGGATGGTGGGAACCCCTCATAATGGGCACAGCGGGTGTACAGACCCAGGAACTCAGCACAGGGATGGTGGGAACCCCTCATAATGGGCACAGCAGGTGTACAGAACGGGAACTCAGCACAGGGATGGTGGGAACCCCTCATAATGGGCACAGCAGGTGTACAGACCCAGGAACTCAGCACAGGGATGGTGGGAACCCCTCATAATAGGCACAGCGGGTGTACAGACCTGGGAACTCAGCACAGGGATGGTGGGAACCCCTCGTAATGGGCACAGCGGGTGTACATACCTGGGAACTCAGCACAGGGATGGTGGGAACCCCTCATAATGGGCACCACAGGCAGAAGGTGTACAGACCCAGGAACTCAGCACAGGGATGGTGGGAACCCTTCATAATGGGCACAGCAGGTGTACAGACCCAGGAACTCAGCACAGGGATGGTGGGAACCCCTCAAAATGGGCACAGCGGGTGTACAGACCCGGGAACTCAGCACAGGGATGGTGGGAACCCCTCATAATGGGCACCACAGGCAGAAGGTGTACAGACCCAGGAACTCAGCACAGGGATGGTGGGAACCCTTCATAATGGGCACAGCAGGTGTACAGACCCAGGAACTCAGCACAGGGATGGTGGGAACCCCTCAAAATGGGCACAGCGGGTGTACAGACCCAGGAACTCAGCACAGGGATGGTGGGAACCCCTCATAATGGGCACAGCAGGTGTACAGACCCAGGAACTCAGCACAGGGATGGTGGGAACCCCTCATAATGGGCACAGCAGGTGTACAGACCTGGGAACTCAGCACAGGGATGGTGGGAACCCCTCATAATGGGCACAGCAGCGGTACAGACCCGGGAACTCAGCACAGGGATGGTGGGAACCCCTCATGATGGGCACAGCAGGTGTACAGACCCGGGAACTCAGCACAGGGATGGTGGGAACCCCTCATGATGGGCACAGCAGGTGTACAGACCCAGGAACTCAGCACAGGGATGGTGGGAACCCCTCATGATGGGCACAGCAGCGGTACAGACCCGGGAACTCAGCACAGGGATGGTGGGAACCCCTCATGATGGGCACAGCAGGTGTACAGACCTGGGAACTCAGCACAGGGATGGTGGGAACCCCTCATAATGGGCACAGCAGGTGTACAGACCCAGGAACTCAGCACAGGGATGGTGGGAACCCCTCATGATGGGCACAGCAGCGGTACAGACCCGGGAACTCAGCACAGGGATGGTGGGAACCCCTCATAATGGGCACAGCAGGTGTACAGAACGGGAACTCAGCACAGGGATGGTGGGAACCCCTCATAATGGGCACAGCAGGTGTACAGACCTGGGAACTCAGCACAGGGATGGTGGGAACCCCTCATAATGGGCACAGCAGGTGTACAGACCCAGGAACTCAGCACAGGGATGGTGGGAACCCCTCAAAATGGGCACAGCGGGTGTACAGACCCAGGAACTCAGCACAGGGATGGTGGGAACCCCTCATGATGGGCACAGCAGGTGTACAGACCTGGGAACTCAGCACAGGGATGGTGGGAACCCCTCATAATGGACACAGCAGGTGTACAGACCCGGGAACTCAGCACAGGGATGGTGGGAACCCCTCATAATGGGCACAGCAGGTGTACAGACCCGGGAACTCAGCACAGGGATGGTGGGAACCCCTCATGATGGGCACAGCAGGTGTACAGACCTGGGAACTCAGCACAGGGATGGTGGGAACCCCTCATAATGGGCACAGCAGGTGTACAGACCGGGAACTCAGCACAGGGATGGTGGGAACCCCTCATAATGGACACAGCAGGTGTACAGACCCAGGAACTCAGCACAGGGATGGTGGGAACCCCTCATGATGGGCACAGCAGCGGTACAGACCCGGGAACTCAGCACAGGGATGGTGGGAACCCCTCATAATGGGCACAGCAGGTGTACAGACCTGGGAACTCAGCACAGGGATGGTGGGAACCCCTCATAATGGACACAGCGGGTGTACAGACCCAGGAACTCAGCACAGGGATGGTGGGAACCCCTCATGATGGGCACAGCAGGGGTACAGACCCAGGAACTCAGCACAGGGATGGTGGGAACACCTCATAATGGGCACAGCAGGTGTACAGACCCGGGAACTCAGCACAGGGATGGTGGGAACCCCTCGTAATGGGCACAGCGGGTGTACAGACCTGGGAACTCAGCACAGGGATGGTGGGAACCCCTCAAAATGGGCACAGCGGGTGTACAGACCCGGGAACTCAGCACAGGGATGGTGGGAACCCCTCAAAATGGGCACAGCGGGTGTACAGACCCAGGAACTCAGCACAGGGATGGTGGGAACCCCTCAAAATGGGCACAGCGGGTGTACAGACCCAGGAACTCAGCACAGGGATGGTGGGAACCCCTCATGATGGGCACAGCAGGTGTACAGACCTGGGAACTCAGCACAGGGATGGTGGGAACCCCTCATAATGGACACAGCAGGTGTACAGACCCAGGAACTCAGCACAGGGATGGTGGGAACCCCTCATAATGGGCACAGCAGGTGTACAGACCCGGGAACTCAGCACAGGGATGGTGGGAACCCCTCATGATGGGCACAGCAGGTGTACAGACCTGGGAACTCAGCACAGGGATGGTGGGAACCCCTCATAATGGGACACAGCAGGTGTACAGACCTGGGAACTCAGCACAGGGATGGTGGGAACCCCTCATAATGGGCACAGCGGGTGTACAGACCTGGGAACTCAGCACAGGGATGGTGGGAACCCCTCGTAATGGGCACAGAGGGTGTACATACCTGGGAACTCAGCACAGGGATGGCGGGAACCCCTCATAATGGGCACAGCGGGTGTACAGACCCAGGAACTCAGCACAGGGATGGTGGGAACCCCTCATAATGGGCACAGAGGGTGTACAGACCCGGGGACCTCAGCACAGGGATGGTGGAACCCCTCATAATGGGCACAGCAGGTGTACAGACCCGGGAACTCAGCACAGGGATGGTGGGAACCCCTCATAATGGGCACAGCAGGTGTACAGACCTGGGAACTCAGCACAGGGATGGTGGGAACCCCTCATAATGGGCACAGCAGGTGTAGAGACCCAGGAACTCAGCACAGGGATGGTGGGAACCCCTCATAATAGGCACAGCGGGTGTACAGACCTGGGAACTCAGCACAGGGATGGTGGGAACCCCTCGTAATGGGCACAGCGGGTGTACATACCTGGGAACTCAGCACAGGGATGGTGGGAACCCCTCATAATGGGCACAGCGGGTGTACAGACCCAGGAACTCAGCACAGGGATGGTGGGAACCCCTCATAATGGGCACCACAGGCAGAAGGTGTACAGACCCAGGAACTTGGCACAGGGATGGTGGGAACCCCTCATAATGGGCACAGCGTGTGTACAGACCCAGGAACTCAGCACAGGGATGGTGGGAACCCCTCATAATGGGCACAGCAGGTGTACAGACCCGGGAACTCAGCACAGGGATGGTGGGAACCCCTCATAATGGGCACAGCAGGTGTACAGACCGGGAACTCAGCACAGGGATGGTGGGAACCCCTCATAATGGGCACACAGCGGGTGTACAGACCCAGGAACTCAGCACAGGGATGGTGGGAACCCCTCAAAATGGGCACAGCAGGTGTACAGACCCGGGAACTCAGCACAGGGATGGTGGGAACCCCTCAAAATGGGCACAGCGGGTGTACAGACCCGGGAACTCAGCACAGGGATGGTGGGAACCCCTCATAATGGGCACAGCAGGTGTACAGACCCGGGAACTCAGCACAGGGATGGTGGGAACCCCTCATAATGGGCACAGCGGGTGTACAGACCCAGGAACTCAGCACAGGGATGGTGGGAACCCCTCATAATGGGCACAGCAGGTGTACAGACCCAGGAACTCAGCACAGGGATGGTGGGAACCCCTCATAATGGGCACAGCAGCGGTACAGACCCGGGAACTCAGCACAGGGATGGTGGGAACCCCTCATGATGGGCACAGCAGCGGTACAGACCCGGGAACTCAGCACAGGGATGGTGGGAACCCCTCATGATGGGCACAGCAGGTGTACAGACCTGGGAACTCAGCACAGGGATGGTGGGAACCCCTCATAATGGGCACAGCGGGTGTACAGACCCAGGAACTCAGCACAGGGATGGTGGGAACCCCTCAAAATGGGCACAGCAGGTGTACAGACCCAGGAACTCAGCACAGGGATGGTGGGAACCCCTCAAAATGGGCACAGCGGGTGTACAGACCCAGGAACTCAGCACAGGGATGGTGGGAACCCCTCATGATGGGCACAGCAGGTGTACAGACCTGGGAACTCAGCACAGGAATGGTGGGAACCCCTCATGATGGGCACAGCAGGGGTACAGACCCAGGAACTCAGCACAAGGATGGTGGGAACCCCTCATAATGGGCACAGAGGGTGTACAGACCTGGGAACTCAGCACAGGGATGGTGGGAACCCCTCATAATGGACACAGCAGGTGTACAGACCAGGAACTCAGCACAGGGATGGTGGGAACCCCTCATAATGGGCACAGCGGGTGTACAGACCTGGGAACTCAGCACAGGGATGGTGGGAACCCCTCATAATGGGCACAGCGGGTGTACAGACCCGGGAACTCAGCACATGGATGGTGGGAACCCCTCATAATGGGCACAGCAGGTGTACAGACCTGGGAACTCAGCACATGGATGGTGGGAACCCCTCATAATGGGCACAGCAGGTGTACAGACCCGGGAACTCAGCACAGGGATGGTGGGAACCCCTCATAATGGGCACAGCAGGTGTACAGACCTGGGAACTCAGCACAGGGATGGTGGGAACCCCTCATAATGGGCACAGCAGGTGTACAGACCCAGGAACTCAGCACAGGGATGGTGGGAACCCCTCATAATGGACACAGCAGGTGTACAGACCCGGGAACTCAGCACATGGATGGTGGGAACCCCTCATAATGGGCACAGCAGGTGTACAGACCCGGGAACTCAGCACAGGGATGGTGGGAACCCCTCATAATGGGCACAGCAGGTGTACAGACCTGGGAACTCAGCACAGGGATGGTGGGAACCCCTCATAATGGGCACAGCAGGTGTACAGACCCAGGAACTCAGCACAGGGATGGTGGGAACCCCTCATAATGGACACAGCAGGTGTACAGACCCAGGAACTCAGCACAGGGATGGTGGGAACCCCTCAAAATGGGCACAGCGGGTGTACAGACCCAGGAACTCAGCACAGGGATGGTGGGAACCCCTCATAATGGGCACCACAGGCAGAAGGTGTACAGACCCGGGAACTCAGCACAGGGATGGTGTGAACCCCTCATAATGGGCACAGCGGGTGTACAGACCTGGGAACTCAGCACAGGGATGGTGGGAACCCCTCATGATGGGCACAGCGGGTGTACAGACCCGGGAACTCAGCACAGGGATGGTGGGAACCCCTCATAATGGGCACAGCGGGTGTACAGACCTGGGAACTCAGCACAGGGATGGTGGGAACCCCTCATGATGGGCACAGCAGGGGTACAGACCCAGGAACTCAGCACAAGGATGGTGGGAACCCCTCATAATGGGCACAGCGGGTGTACAGACCTGGGAACTCAGCACAGGGATGGTGGGAACCCCTCATAATGGGCACAGCAGGTGTACAGACCCAGGAACTCAGCACAGGGATGGTGGGAACCCCTCATAATGGGCACAGCGGGTGTACAGACCTGGGAACTCAGCACAGGGATGGTGGGAACCCCTCATAATGGGCACAGCAGGTGTACAGACCCGGGAACTCAGCACAGGGATGGTGGGAACCCCTCGTAATGGGCACAGCGGGTGTACAGACCTGGGAACTCAGCACAGGGATGGTGGGAACCCCTCGTAATGGGCACAGCGGGTGTACAGACCTGGGAACTCAGCACAGGGATGGTGGGAACCCCTCAAAATGGGCACAGCGGGTGTACAGACCCGGGAACTCAGCACAGGGATGGTGGGAACCCCTCGTAATGGGCACAGCGGGTGTACAGACCTGGGAACTCAGCACAGGGATGGTGGGAACCCCTCGTAATGGGCACAGCGGGTGTACAGACCGGGGAACTCAGCACAAGGATGGTGGGAACCCCTCATAATGGACACAGCAGGTGTACAGACCCAGGAACTCAGCACAGGGATGGTGGGAACCCCTCATAATGGGCACAGCAGGTGTACAGACCCGGGAACTCAGCACAGGGATGGTGGGAACCCCTCGTAATGGGCACAGCGGGTGTACAGACCCGGGAACTCAGCACAGGGATGGTGGGAACCCCTCGTAATGGGCACAGCGGGTGTACAGACCTGGGAACTCAGCACAGGGATGGTGGGAACCCCTCAAAATGGGCACAGCGGGTGTACAGACCCAGGAACTCAGCACAAGGATGGTGGGAACCCCTCATAATGGACACAGCGGGTGTACAGACCCAGGAACTCAGCACAGGGATGGTGGGAACCCCTCATAATGGGCACAGCAGGTGTACAGACCCGGGAACTCAGCACAGGGATGGTGGGAACCCCTCATAATGGGCACAGAGGGTGTACAGACCCGGGAACTCAGCACAGGGATGGTGGGAACCCCTCATAATGGGCACAGCAGGTGTACAGAACGGGAACTCAGCACAGGGATGGTGGGAACCCCTCATAATGGGCACAGCAGGTGTAGAGACCCGGGAACTCAGCACAGGGATGGTGGGAACCCCTCATAATGGGCACAGCAGGTGTACAGACCCGGGAACTCAGCACAGGGATGGTGGGAACCCCTCATAATAGGCACAGCGGGTGTACAGACCTGGGAACTCAGCACAGGGATGGTGGGAACCCCTCGTAATGGGCACAGCGGGTGTACAGACCTGGGAACTCAGCACAGGGATGGCGGGAACCCCTCATAATGGGCACAGCGGGTGTACAGATCCAGGAACTCAGCACAGGGATGGTGGGAAACCCTCATAATGGGCACAGCGTGTGTACAGACCCAGGAACTCAGCACAGGGATGGTGGGAACCCCTCATAATGGGCACAGCGTGTGTACAGACCCGGGAACTCAGCACAGGGATGGTGGGAACCCCTCATAATGGGCACAGCGGGTGTACAGACCCAGGAACTCAGCACAGGGATGGTGGGAACCCCTCATAATGGGCACAGCAGGTGTACAGACCCAGGAACTCAGCACAGGGATGGTGGGAACCCCTCAAAATGGGCACAGCGGGTGTACAGACCCGGGAACTCAGCACAGGGATGGTGGGAACCCCTCATAATGGGCACAGCTGGTGTACAGACCCGGGAACTCAGCACAGGGATGGTGGGAACCCCTCATGATGGGCACAGCAGGTGTACAGACCTGGGAACTCAGCACAGGGATGGTGGGAACCCCTCATAATGGGCACAGCAGGTGTACAGACCCAGGAACTCAGCACAGGGATGGTGGGAACCCCTCATGATGGGCACAGCAGCGGTACAGACCCAGGAACTCAGCACAAGGATGGTGGGAACCCCTCATAATGGACACAGCAGGTGTACAGACCCAGGAACTCAGCACAGGGATGGTGGGAACCCCTCATAATGGGCACAGCGGGTGTACAGACCTGGGAACTCAGCACAGGGATGGTGGGAACCCCTCATAATGGGCACAGCGGGTGTACAGACCTGGGAACTCAGCACAGGGATGGTGGAAACCCCTCATAATGGGCACCACAGGTGTACAGACCCAGGAACTCAGCACAGGGATGGTGGGAACCCCTCATAATGGGCACATCAGGTGTACAGACCCAGGAACTCAGCACAGGGATGGTGGGAACCCCTCATAATGGGCACCACAGGCAGAAGGTGTACAGACCCAGGAACTTGGCACTGGGATGGTGGGAACCCCTCATAATGGGCACAGCAGGTGTACAGACCCGGGAACTCAGCACAGGGATGGTGGGAACCCCTCATAATGGGCACAGCCGGTGTACAGACCCGGGAACTCAGCACAGGGATGGTGGGAACCCCTCATGATGGGCACAGCAGCGGTACAGACCCGGGAACTCAGCACAGGGATGGTGGGAACCCCTCATAATGGGCACAGCAGGTGTACAGACCCGGGAACTCAGCACAGGGATGGTGGGAACCCCTCAAAATGGGCACAGCGGGTGTTCAGACCCGGGAACTCAGCACAGGGATGGTGGGAACCCCTCATAATGGGCACAGCAGGTGTACAGACCCGGGAACTCAGCACAGGGATGGTGGGAACCCCTCATAATGGGCACAGCAGGTGTACAGACCCGGGAACTCAGCAAAGGGATGGTGGGAACCCCTGATAATGGGCACAGCGGGTGTTCAGACTCAGGAACTCAGCACAGGGATGGTGGGAACCCCTCATGATGGGCACAGAAGGTGTACAGACCCGGGAACTCAGCACAGGGATGGTGGGAACCCCTCATAATGGGCACAGCAGGTGTACAGACCCGGGAACTCAGCACAGGGATGGTGGGAACCCCTCATAATGGGCACAGCAGGTGTACAGGCCCGGGAACTCAGCACAGGGATGGTGGGAATTCCTCGTGATGGGCACAGCAGATGTACAGACCCGGGAACTCAGCACAGGGATGGTGGGAACCCCTCATGATGGGCACAGCAGGTGTACAGACCCGGGAACTCAGCACAGGGATGGTGGGAACCCCTCATAATGGGCACAGAGGGTGTACAGACCCAGGGAACTCAGCACAGGGATGGTGGGAACCCCTCATAATGGGCACAGCAGGTGTACAGACCCGGGAACTCAGCACAGGGATGGTGGGAACCCCTCATAATGGGCACAGCAGGGGTACAGACCCAGGAACTCAGCACAGGGATGGTGGGAACCCCTCATAATGGGCACAGCGGGTGTACAGACTCAGGAACTCAGCACAGGGATGGTGGGAACCCCTCATAATGGGCACAGCGGGTGTACAGACCCAGGAACTCAGCACAGGGATGGTGGGAACCCCTCATAATGGGCACAGCGGGTGTACAGACCCGGGAACTCAGCACAGGGATGGTGGGAACCCCTCATGATGGGCACAGCAGGTGTACAGACCCGGGAACTCAGCACAGGGATGGTGGGAACCCCTCATAATGGGCACAGCGGGTGTACAGACCCGGGAACTCAGCACAGGGATGGTGGAAACCCCTCATAATGGGCACAGCAGGTGTACAGACCCGGGAACTCAGCACAGGGATGGTGGGTACCCCTCATAATGGGCACAGCAGGTAAACAGACTTGGGAACTCAGCACAGGGATGGTGGGAACCCCTCATAATGGGCACAGCAGGGGTACAGACTCAGGAACTCAGCACAGGGATGGTGGGTACCCCTCATAATGGGCACAGCGGGTGTACAGACCTGGGAAATCAGCACAGGGATGGTGGGAACCCCTCATAATGGGCACAGCGGGTGTACAGACCTGGGAACGCAGCACAGGGATGGTGGGAACCCCTCATAATGGGCACAGAAGGTGTACAGACCCGGGAACTCAGCACAGGGATGGTGGGAACCCCTCATGATGGGCACAGCAGGTGTACAGACCCAGGAACTGAGCACAGGGATGGTGGGAACCCCTCATAATGGGCACAGCAGATGTACAGACCCAGGAACTCAGCACAGGGATGGTGGGAACCCCTCATAATGGGCACAGCAGATGTACAGACCCGGGAACTCAGCACAGGGATGGTGGGAACCCCTCATGATGGGCACAGCGGGTGTACAGACCCGGGAACTCAGCACAGGGATGGTGGAAACCCCTCATAATGGGCACAGCAGGTGTACAGACCCGGGAACTCAGCACAGGGATGGTGGGTACCCCTCATAATGGGCACAGCGGGTAAACAGACCCGGGAACTCAGCACAGGGATGGTGGGAACCCCTCATAATGGGCACAGCAGGGGTACAGACTCAGGAACTCAGCACAGGGATGGTGGGTACCCCTCATAATGGGCACAGCGGGTGTACAGACCCGGGAACTCGGCACAGGGATGGTGGGAACCCCTCATAATGGGCACAGCGGGTGTACAGACCCGGGAACTCAGCACAGGGATGGTGGGAACCCCTCATAATGGGCACAGAGGGTGTACAGACCCAGGAACTCAGCACATGGATGGTGGGAACCCCTCATAATGGGCACAGAGGGTGTACAGACCCAGGAACTCGGCACAGGGATGGTGGGAACTCCTCATAATGGGCACAGCGGGTGTACAGACCCAGGAACTCGGCACAGGGATGGTGGGAACCCCTCATAATGGGCACAGAGGGTGTACAGACCCAGGAACTCGGCACAGGGATGGTGGGAACCCCTTCATAATGGGCACAGAGGGTGTACAGACCCAGGAACTCGGCACAGGGATGGTGGGAACCCCTCATAATGGACACAGCGGGTGTACAGACCCAGGAACTCGGCACAGGGATGGTGGGAACCCCTCATAATGGGCACAGAGGGTGTACAGACCCAGGAACTCAGCACAGGGATGGTGGGAACCCCTCATAATGGGCACAGAGGGTGTACAGACCCAGGAACTCAGCACAGGGATGGTGGGAACCCCTCATAATGGGCACAGCGGGTGTACAGACCCGGGAACTCAGCACAGGGATGGTGGGAACCCCTCATAATGGGCACAGCGGGTGTACAGACCCAGGAACTCAGCACAGGGATGGTGGGAACCCCTCATAATGGACACAGCGGGTGTACAGACCCGGGAACTCAGCACAGGGATGGTGGGAACCCCTCATAATGGGCACAGAGGGTGTACAGACCCGGGAACTCAGCACAGGGATGGTGGGTACCCCTCATAATGGGCACAGCAGGTAAACAGACCTGGGAACTCAGCACAGGGATGGTGGGAACCCCTCATAATGGGCACAGCAGGGTGTACAGACCCAGGAACTCAGCACAGGGATGGTGGGAACCCCTCATAATGGGCACAGCGGGTGTACAGACCCAGGAACTCGGCACAGGGATGGTGGGAACCCCTCATAATGGGCACAGCGGGTGTACAGACCCGGGAACTCAGCACAGGGATGGTGGGAACCCCTCATAATGGGCACAGAGGGTGTACAGACCCAGGAACTCGGCACAGGGATGGTGGGAACCCCTCATAATGGGCACAGAGGGTGTACAGACCCAGGAACTCGGCACAGGGATGGTGGGAACCCCTCATAATGGACACAGCGGGTGTACAGACCCGGGAACTCAGCACAGGGATGGTGGGAACCCCTCATAATGGGCACAGAGGGTGTACAGACCCAGGAACTCAGCACATGGATGGTGGGAACCCCTCATAATGGGCACAGAGGGTGTACAGACCCAGGAACTCGGCACAGGGATGGTGGGAACTCCTCATGATGGGCACAGCGGGTGTACAGACCCAGGAACTCGGCACAGGGATGGTGGGAACCCCTCATAATGGGCACAGAGGGTGTACAGACCCAGGAACTCGGCACAGGGATGGTGGGAACCCCTCATAATGGGCACAGAGGGTGTACAGACCCAGGAACTCAGCACAGGGATGGTGGGAACCCCTTCATAATGGACACAGCGGGTGTACAGACCCAGGAACTCAGCACATGGATGGTGGGAACCCCTCATAATGGGCACAGAGGGTGTACAGACCCAGGAACTCAGCACAGGGATGGTGGGAACTCCTCATGATGGGCACAGCGGGTGTACAGACCCAGGAACTCGGCACAGGGATGGTGGGAACCCCTCATAATGGGCACAGAGGGTGTACAGACCCAGGAACTCGGCACAGGGATGGTGGGAACCCCTCATAATGGGCACAGAGGGTGTACAGACCCAGGAACTCGGCACAGGGATGGTGGGAACCCCTCATAATGGGCACAGAGGGTGTACAGACCCAGGAACTCAGCACAGGGATGGTGGGAACCCCTCATGATGGGCACAGCAGGTGTACAGACCCAGGAACTCAGCAGTGGGATGGTGGGAACCCCTCATAATGGGCACAGCGGGTGTACAGACCCGGGAACTCAGTACAGGGATGGTGGGAACCCCTCATAATGGGCACAGCAGGTGTACAGACCCAGGAACTCAGCACAGGGATGGTGGGAACTCCTTATAATGGGCACAGCAGGGGTACAGACCCAGGAACTCAGCACAGGGATGATGGGCACAGCAGGGGTACAGACCCAGGAACTCAGCACATGGATGTAGGGAACCCCTCATAATGGGCACAGCAGGGGTACAGACTCAGGAACTCAGCACAGGGATGGTGGAAACCCCTCATAATGGGCACAGCAGGTGTAGACCCAAGAACTCAGCACAGGGATGGTGGGAACCCCTCATAATGGGCACAGAGGGTGTACAGACCCAGGATCTCAGCACAGGGATGTGGGAACCCCTCATGATGGGCACAGCAGGTGTACAGACCCAGGAACTCAGCACATGGATGTAGGGAACCCCTCATAATGGGCACAGCAGGGGTACAGACTCAGGAACTCAGCACAGGGATGGTGGAAATATATATAATAATATAAAGAAAAAGGGAACAAAGTGGCTTGATATATTATAAAAATAAAGTTTTATTTGGTAATAATTGTTAAAAAAGATCATACAACATGTACGGTATGTCTAAATGAGTAAAAACAACAGCAAACACAACAAGCAATTGAAGAGTACACTGTGCATAATCATACACCAAGAATTAAATATTGGTATGGTAAATCTTCATGTGTCAATGCATTTCACCATTTGCTTCATTAGGGCTCATTAAAAGTATACAATATAATAATAATAATAATAATAATAATAATAATAATAATAATCATCATCAGCATCGCTATTATTTAAATGCTACATTGTGGGCCATATGGTGACCAATGAGAAAAAAAATTTGGGTAAAGACTCTCAAAACTAGTACGTGTATATATTGAACCATACCTAGATGGGGTAGACCCTTTTTTTTTTATTGGGGGGGGGGGAGTGAGGGGGGGGGGAGAAGGAGGTAATAATGGCATGTCAATTATGAATGTAAAAGATTAAATGTCTGTAAAACTTAATAAAACAAGAAAATAAAGAATATATAAAAAAAAAAATATTGAACCATACCTTATACAATCTTATTGTACAATCGTAAAACAGATTTAATTTTCTTAAATAAGTAAATAAAAAAATAATAGCATAATATTAATAATAATAATCATTACTATTATTGAAATGATGCATTGTGGGTGACCTGGTAATCTAATGAGGATGAGAAAAATAAAGTGTGGTGTGTGTGTGTGTGTGTGTGTGTGTGTGTGTGTGTGTGTGTGTGTGTGTGTGTGTGTGTATATATAAAAATTAAAAAAATATATATAATCCATTTTATGATTTAAAAAAGCATAAGGTATGGTATGGTTCAATATATATTATATATATATATATATATATATATATATATATATAAATATAATATATATTGAACCATACCATACCTTATGCTTTTTTAAATCATAAAATGGATTATATATATATTTTTTTTTAAATCAGTAAATAAACAAAATAATAGCATAATAGTAATAATAATAGTAGTAATAATTTTACTAATTACTATTATTAATAATAATGATAGTGCTAATAACAATCATAATCACGCTTGTTAAAATGGTACATTCCTAATATTCCCTGATTCAGAATAATATCATTGGTGTCTAGACAGATTATCACATCTCCCTTCAATCCAATGATATATATGAATGCCATACACCCAACACCGCATAGAGGGGCTCGGTGAAGGTGTCGGTGAAGGTGTGGAGGTGGCGGAGGGGGGCACCCATATAGAAGGAGATCTGCCCGGCCTCATAATCCAGATATACCCGGACTCGTTTACCAGGAACAATATAACGGAGCTCGGTCTCATTTTTATCATGTACTGCTTTATATTTTGAACCCTTCCTGCCCAAACCCCAGGATACATCATTCCTTCCAATCAAGGAGTCTCCACCATCCCTGTCTATACTGGCATAACACATCCCAATAATCCAGTTATTGGATTGATGGACATCTACTTCCCAGTAATGTCTCCCTGAGGAGAAACTCTGAATGCCTAAAACTTGATTACAATCCATAAATCTCTCCTCGGTATCTAGGAGAGGCTGGTATGGACCTGCCTTGGTTGCAGTCTTCTTGTCATATGAGATAGATAGGTCAGTATGAGCCGTGTCCTCATCCAATAAGATGTCTACAGCTTTCTGTATAATGATCCCCCCAATTACACCAGGTATTATATCCGATAAACGTGTGCTGATCATATGTGAGACCCCATCCAGATCCCTTCCATCATGAAGGAGTTTATCGTGTATCTCTCTGTACTCATCTTCACCATCCTCGGTATCACTCAAGTCACCTGTGTCTTTTTTCTGTAGGACGGTCAATGGGTCCGTCAGGGGCCACAGCTCCTGTAAGGGATGCAGCTTCCTGGACAGCTCCTCCATCTTTAACTCCAACTGCTGGATCAGATCATCGACTAGAAGTAAGTTCTGCTCTGCCATGGAGATCTTACTCAGGACTTTCTTCTCCAGGTCTTCCACGTGTCCCACGAGGTCTCTGAACAGGGCAGTGACTCTCTCGATTTCTCTTTGTGCTCTTCTCCTGTATTCCTGCAGACCTAGGACTCTTTCTTCTGTCTTCTCTCTCTTAGTAATCAGTTTCTCCAGATTATTTGTCAGTTTCTTCTTCTTCTTTATGAAGGCCTCTACCAATGTCTCTACCTGGTGTCCTCGATGTTTTCCAGTTATAGCACAGGAGGCACAGATAGCAGTAGAGTCCTCCGCGCAGTAATACTCCAGGACCTTCTTATGGACGGGGCACTTCCTGTTCTCCGGGGTGGTGGTGGGGTCACATATGACGTGTTCTGGTGACCTGCTGTGGACTCTCAGATGGTCATCACACAGAGAAGCTTCACAAAGTAGGCAGGATTTGGCAGCAGGTACAGAGGAGTGAATACAGTAAGTACAGGAGATGCCGGTCTTCTCTGGTTCCGGTGGAGCAGACAAAAAAAGCTGTGTGATGTTACGCAGAGTGATATTTCTTTGCCGTGGAGGTCTCTCCTGGAACTCTTCCCTGCACTGAGGACAGGAATAACCTTCAGACTCCTCCTGTGTATCAAACACACGGTCAATGCAGAACCGGCAGAAGTTGTGTCCACATTTCAACATGACCGGGTCCGTATAAATGTTCAGGCAGACGGTACAATACAGCTCCGATCTCAGGTCTGAGGACGCCATCGCTGATAGAAGACTGAGAAATGAACAAGGTTCCTTATACTCCAAAACCAGTTGTACAGTGAGGGAGGTTCCTCCACCGGACAAGGCTAAGAATGTGGCCAATGAGAGCACAAAGGAGATGTAAATGTCACAAAACAAAGCTGAAAGACAAAAAAAATCGATGGTCCCACCCAAAAACAAACAAAACAATGGAAACTTCTTAAATACATGTAAAAATCAGCATTTTTTTTTTGCTATAAAATCACCTAGAACCCCTAAACATTATAATTTTTGAAAGTAGAGACCTTGGAAATTAAAACGGTGGGTTTTCCAATTTTTTAAGTCGCACGATATTGGTGCAGATTTTTAGAAAAAAAAAAACACTTTTATTGCTTACAAACACAATATTATACCCAATTTTATGGGGTAAAATATAAAAGATGATGTTATGTCACGCTTTAAAATTGCGCACGCCTGTGGAAGGGGCGACAAACTACGGTACCCAAAAATCTCCAGAGGTGACGATTTAAAAACTTTTAGAGGTTACCAGTTCAGCGCTACACAGGAGGTCTGGTGCTAGAAGTATTGCGCAGGGTGCGATCACCGCTGATATAGGCTTGCGGGACCTACACGAGCCCTCCCATTTGTGCGTGAGCATGGTAGTGCTTTACATTTTTTTTTAATATATTTTTTTTATATTATAATTTATTTATTACATTTTTATAATTTTATTTAATTAATATTTATTATGTCACTCTTTAAAATTGCGCACGCCTGTGGAAGGGCGACAAACGACGGTACCTAAAAATCTCCAGAGGTGACAATTTAAAAACTTTTAGAGGTTACCAGTTCAGCATTACACAGGAGGTGCTAGAAGTATTGCGCTGGGTGCGATCGCCGTTGATATATGCTTGCGGGACCTACACGAGCGCTCCCATTTGTGCGTGAGCATGGTAGTGCTTTACATTTTTTTAATAATATAATTTATTAAATTTTTTTATTTTATTTAATTAATATTTTATTATTTAATTAAAATAAAAATACACTGTCCTTTTTAATTTTTTATTCATTTTTGAATCAACTTTATTGCTATCACAAGGGATGAACAACATCTGTTGTGATAGCATGGGCCATGACAAACTCTCTTTATTGAGAGATCTAGGCTCTATTAGACCCCATATCTCTCCTCTGGCCTCCAAAGCATCTGATCTAACCGAGATCGGTATGATCGGATGCTGTATTACCCGGTAATGGCTTGTAAACAACAAACCGAAACCAGAAGCGACAAAATCCTTGTCGCTTACGGTTTGTTACATGATAGAGGGGAGGAAGGTAAATCCGTATATTGATCGGCGGTGACCCCTGGCTCTCCGATCTCTCTGGAAAAGCCTGGTAAATGTGGCAGGGAGCGTCCGGAAGGGGGCCCCCGTCCTTATAAAAGTGATTGGGTGGCTGTATAGCCACTGGGATCACTTCTAAAGTTGGCCATAGATGGGTAGAACAATTTCTCAAAATGGTACTTCATAAAGAGGAATGCCAGGAAGGAGCAGTGGAAGGGCGTCATTGAAGAGTAGATACCACTTGGCATCCAATATACATTTATATGATAGAATTATGGGGAAAAAAATGGAAACCATATAGTAGAAGGCACCTAAGGTCACTGCATGGAGAGACAAAGTGCCGGGAAGAGCTTAAATTAATTCACTTTAATGCCAGAAACCAGGAATAGGATGAAATACGCGGGGTCTGTTTAGAAACTAGATTGTGGGGTGGACTAGGGTTGCCACCTCATCCCTTTAAACCCAAACACATATTAATTACACAGGTTCCATGGCTGATTACGATGGAAGGTCGCAAGGAGCAGCCAGAGGGGGCCCCCGTCCTTACTCTGTAGAAGTGATTGGGTGGCTGTATAGCTGCTGGGATCACTTCTAAAGTTGGCCATAGATGGGTAGAAAAAATTCTCAAATATTTGTTCATAAGACTTGATCATTCGACTTTCTAAATGTTGGTGGGCTCATATGGATTCTTGAAATGCAAAGATGTATGGCAAATATACCTCAAAGAGTAACGTTGGAATTTTTTTTGTGGAAACATACGATTTTGGAAGCGTGAGAAGTGGAATCGATCGGAAACAACACAAAAGAATGAAACTGCGCATAAGCACGTGGAAACGTAACCCTCTGAAGAACAACAAAGTTCTTTCCCTCGAATGTTCCTCCATAAATGGTACTTCATAAAGAGGAATGCCAGGAAGGAGCAGTGGAAGGGCGTCATTGAAGAGTAGATATCACTTGGCATCCAATATACATTTATATGATAGAATTATGGGGAAAAAAAAAATGGAAACCATATTGTAGAAGGCACCCGAGGTCACCTCATTAAGAGACAAAGGGCCGGGAAGAGCTTAAATTAATTCACTTTATACATTTATATGATAGAATTATGGGGAAAAAATGGGAACCATATTGTAGAAGGCACCTGAGGTCACCGCATGGAGAGACAAAGTGCCGGGAAGAGCTAAAATGAATTCACTTTAATGCCAGAAACCAGAAATGGGATGAAATATGCGGGGTCTGTCTAGAAACTAGATTGTGGGGGGGGGGGGACTAGGGTTGCCACCTCATCCCTTTAAACCCAAACACATATTAATTACACAGGTTCCATGGCTGATTACGATGGAAGGTCGCAAGGAGCGGCCAGAGGGGGCCCCCGTCCTTACTCTGTAGAAGTGATTGGATGGCTGTAAAGCCGCTGGGATCACTTCTAAAGTTGGTCATAGATGGGTAGAACAATGTCTCAAATATTTGTTCATAAGGCTTGATCATTCGACTTTCTTAATGTTGGTGGGCTCATATGGATCCTTGAAATGCAAAGATTTATGGCAAATATACCTCAAAGAGTAACATTGGAATTCTTTCGTGGAACCAAACGATTTTTGAAGCGCGAGAAGTGGAATCGATCGGGAACAACACAAAAGAATGAAACTGCGCATAAGCGTGTGGAAACGTAACCCTCGGAAGAACAACAACGTTCTATCCCTCGAATGTTCCTCCATAAATGGTACTTCATAAAGAGGAATGCCAGGAAGGAGCATAGGAAGGGCGTCATTGAAGAGTAGATACCACTTGGCATCCAATATACATTTATATGATAGAATTATGGGGAAGAAAAAAATGGAAACCATATTGTAGAAGGCACCTGAGGTCACCTCATGGAGAGACAAAGGGCCGGGAAGAGCTTAAATTAATTTACTTTAATGCCAGAAACCAGGAATGGGATGAATTACGCTATGAATTAGATTGTGGGGGTGGACTAGGGTTGCCACCTCATCCATTTAAACCCAAAACACATATTAATTACACAGGTTCCGTGGCTGATTAAGATGGAAGGTCGCAAGGAGCGGCCAGAGGGTGTAGAAGTAGAAGTGATTGGGTGGCTGTATAGCCGCTGGGATCACTTCTAAAGTTGGCCATAGATGGGTAGAATAATTTCTCAAATATTTGTTCATAAGGCTTGATCATTCGACTTTCTAAATGTTGGTGGACTAGGGTTGCCACCTCATCCCTTTAAACCCGAACACATATTAATTACACAGGTTCCGTGGCTGATTAAGATGGAAACTAAACTCACTTAGTGTCTTGCCTGCATTCAATTAGCCTCAGAACCTGTGTAATTAATATGTGTTCGGGTTTAAAGGGATGAGGTGGCAACTCTAGGGTGGACATGGGGGCCCCTGGGGTGGTTTTCACAATAGGGCCCTACACAGGTTCAGATTTATGGAACCTGCATGCAAGTAGTCTTCAAATGTCTCACCACAGGGGACCTGCAGACAATACGGACACTTTGGGTTGAATGGGAAACCAGTGATTGGAATGGTAATGGGATCTCAGACAGAAAGGTGTGCCGACCAAATCAATTAACATCCAAAAGGAGCAAAAAAAAAGTTCTTTCTAGAATGAAAAGCCATCATCATTCATTATTCAAGAGCACTATTTAACCATGTGAAGACCAGGACTTTTTCTGACAACTTTTGTTTTCATGTAAAAATCCGTATTTTCTTTTGCTAAATAAATCACTTACAACCCTAAACTTATAAGATTATATATATATATATATATATATATATTTTTTTTTTTTTTTTAGCAGAGACCCTAAAGAATAAAACGTCACACTATTTTTTGTTTGCGCAGCGGTTTTTAAAACACAATTTTTTTTTATAAGAAATACACTTTTTTATACATTTTTATTGCAGAAAAAATAAAATATATAACCCAATTTTTGATAAAAAATGATGATGTTACACCGAGTAAATAGATACCTAACATGTCAATCTTTAAAATTCGCAAACGCTCGTGGAATGGCGACAAGCTATGATACTTAAAAATCTCCATAGGTGATGCTTTACATTTTTTTACAGGTTACCAGCTTAGAGTTAGAATTATTCCTCTCGCTATAACCTTTGCAGTGTTACATTACATGTGTGGTGCGAACACCGTTTACATATGTGTGCGTGACTTTTGTATGCATTGGCTTCTGCGCACAAGCATTTTCTTTCTCATTTATTTTATTTTTTTCATTTTATTTTTACACTGAAGATCAAGGTACATGTCTCTGTGTGTACATGTCTCTGTGTGTACATGTCTCTGTGTGTACATGTCTCTGTGTGTACATGCCTGTGTGTGTGTACATGCTTGTCATATACACACATGTGAGCGGTGCTAGGAGCATGTGGGGGGGGGGGGGGGTGAGAGCGTACAGGTCTGAGGGGGGCTGAGAGCGTACAGGTGTGAGTGGGCTCAGAGCGTACAGGTGTGAGGGGGGCTGAGAGCGTACAGGTGTGAGGGGGGCTGAGAGCGTACAGGTGTGAGGGGGGCTGAGAGCGTACAGGTGTGAGGGGGGCTGAGAGCGTACAGGTGTGAGGGGGGCTGAGAGCGTACAGGTGTGGGGGAGGGGCTGAGAGCGTACAGGTGTGGGGGGGGTGTGGGGGGGGGGCTGAGAGTGTACATGTGTGAGGGGGCTGAGAGCGTACAGGTGTGAGAGGGCTGAGAGCGTACAGGTGTGAGAGGGGCTGAGAGCGTACAGGTGTGAGGGGGGGGGGCTGAGAGCAAACGGGTGTGAGCTGGCTCAGAGCGTACAGATGTGAGGGGGCTGAGAGCCTACAGGTGTGAGGGGGCTGAGAGCATACAGGTGTGAGGGGAGCCAAGAGCGTACAGGTGTGAGGGGAGCCGAGAGCGTACAGGTGTGGGGGGGGGGCTGAGAGCGTACAGGTGTGAGGGGAGCTGAGAGTGTACAGGTGTGAGGGGATCTGAGAGCGTACAGGTGTGAGGGGAGCCGAGAGCGTACAGGTGTGAGGGGGCTGAGAGCGTACAGGTGAGGGGGCTGAGAGCGTACAGGTGAGGGGGCTGAGAGCGTACAGGTGAGGGTGCTGAGAGCGTACAGGTGAGGGGGCTGAGAGCGTACAGGTGAGGGGGCTCAGAGCTTACAGGTGTGAGAGGGCTGAGAGCATACAGGTGTGTGGGGGCCCGGAACGTACAGGTGTGAGGGGAGCTGAGAGTGTACAGGTGTGAGGGGAGCCGAGAAAGTACAGGTGTGAGGGGAGCCGAGAGCATACAGGTGTGGGGGGGCTGAGAGCGTACAGGTGTGAGAGGGCTCAGAGCGTACAGGTGTGAGAGGGCTCAGAGCGTACAGGTGTGAGAGGGCTCAGAGCGTACAGGTGTGAGAGGGCTCAGAGCGTACAGGTGTGAGAGGGCTCAGAGCGTACAGGTGTGAGAAGGCTCAGAGCGTACAGGTGTGAGAGGGCTCAGAGCGTACAGGTGTGAGAGGGCTCAGAGCGTACAGGTGTGAGGGGCTCTCAGAGCGTACAGGTGTGAGGATGCTGAGAGCGTACAAGAGTGAGGGGGCTGAGAGCGTACAGGAGTGAGGGGGCTGAGAGCGTACAGGAGTGAGGGGGCTGAGAGCGTACAGGAGTGAGGGGGCTGAGAGCGTACAGGTGTGAGGGGGGGGCTGAGAGCGTACAGGTGTGAGGGGGCTGAGAGCGTACAGGTGTGTGAGTGGGGCTGAGAGCGTACAGGTGTGAGGGAGCTGAGAGCGTACAGGTGTGAGGGGCTGAGAGCGTACAGGTGTGAGGGGGCT
>CM053028.1:547990157-548167657 GCA_028564925.1 Lithobates sylvaticus | reverse complement strand
ATCTGCAGTGTAGCTGAGCATCATGGGAAATGTAGTTCCAAAACATCTGGTGGTTCGCCGGCACTGGTATAGGATATGGTTGCCACCTCATCCCTTTAAACCTGAACACATATTAATTACACAGGTTCTGTGGCTGATTAAGGTGGTAATTAAACTCACTTGGTGCCCTATCTGCATTAAATTACCCTCAGAACCCGTGTAATTCATATGTGTTCGGGTTTGAAGGGATGAGGTGGCAACTCAAGTAGAGGACGGTGGTTACAGCCAACCACTGGGATCTGGGACAACATTTTACAATATTCTCCCATTCGGAATGATGTCTCCAGTGTCTAAAGCAGATTTATCACTTTATCCCTTCAGTCCAATGATATATGTGAATGGCATACACCAAACACAGCATAGAGGGGCTCGGTGAAGGTGGTGGTGAAGGTGTGGAGGTGGCGGATGGGGTCAAACCTATAGAAGGAGATCTGCCCGGCCTCGTAATCCAGATATACCCGGACTCTTCTCACTGGGGTATTGACAGAAAGTTCGATGTCATTATCGTCGTGCACTGCGTTATACTTTTTACCCTTCCTGTCCAAACCCCAGGACACGTCATTCCTTCCAATAATGGAGTCACCCTTGTCCCTGTATATACACTCATAACACAGCCCAATAATCCAGTTATTGGAATGATGGGCATCTACTTCCCAGTAATGTCTCCCTGAGGAGAAACTCTGATTGCCTAAAACTTGATAAAAATCCACAAATCTCTCCTCGGTATCTGGGCGATTCTGATCATTTCCCGACTTGGATGCAGTCTTCTTATCTTTCGAGATAAATACAAAATTATGAGCCGTGTCCTCATCCATTAACATGTTTACAGCTTTCTGTATATAGATCCCTCCAATTAAACCACTTATTACCTCAGGGAAACTACTGTGGAGTATATGCGAGATACCATCCACATCCAGAGCCCCTCCATCATGGAGGAGTTCCTCATGTCTCTCTCTGTCATCATCATCATCATCATCTCCATCCTCAGTATCCCACAAGTCACCTGTGTCCGGTTCCTGAAGGACGGTCAATGGATCCGTCATGGCACACAGCTCCTCTAAGTGACGCATCTTCCGGGACAGCTCCTCCATCTTTAATTCGAACTGCTGGATCAGATCAGTAACTGGGCTTAAGATCTGCTCTGCCTGCCTGGAGACCTCACTTAGGACTTTCTCCTCCAGGTCTTCCAGACGTTTCCTGAGCTCTCTGAACAGGGCAGTGTATCTCTCCGTTTCAACATTCACTTTTCTTTGTACTCTTCCCCTGTGTGCCTGCAGACTCCGGACTCTATCTTCTGTCTTGACTTTCTTAGTAATCACTTTCTGAAGACTATTTATCAGTTTCTTCTTCTTCTTTATAAAGGCCTCCTGCAGGGTCTCCACCTGGTGTCCTCGATGTTCTCCAGTTAAACTGCAGGAGATACAGATACAAGTAGAGTCCTCGGTGCAGTAATACTCCAGGATCTTCTTATGGACGGGGCACTTCCTGTTCTCCGGGGTGGTGGTGGGGTCACATATGACGTGTTCTGGTGACTTGCTGTGGACTCTCAGATGGTCATCACATAGAGAAGCCTCACAAAGCAGGCAGGACTTCACAGCAGGTACAGAGGTGTGAATGCAGTAAGTACAGAAGATGCCGGTCTTCTCTGGTTCTGGTGGAGCAGACAGAAAACGTTGTGTGATGTTACGCAGAGTGATATTTCTGTGCGGTGAAGGTCTCTCCTGGAACTCTGCCCTGCACTGAGGGCAGGAATAATCTCCAGACCCCTCTTGGGTATCAAAAAAACGGTCAATGCAGACTTGGCAGAAGTTGTGTCCACATTTCAACATGACGGGATCCTTATAAATGTTCAGGCAGATGGAACAATCCAGCTCCTCTCTCAGGTCTGAGGACGCCATCGCTGACAGCAGAGGAATGAATATCAAAGTTCCTTTTTCTCCAAAACCAGTTCGTCCGAATAGGCAATTTCCTGCATAGGGGGGGTGGGGAGGCTGGGAATGTGCTCAGTGCTTGCACAAAGGAGATCAAAAGATCACAAACACGGCTGAAACAGAAGTGAAAAAAGCCAGAGATCTCCCCCTCAAAAAAACAAATGTAACCGCCCTATCATGAGCAGGGTTGTCTCGTCACATGTAGCCTGATTGGCTGCAGTCAGTCAATGCAAATTTGACCCGGAAGTGCAACCCAGCTGTATATATAACCCCTTCCTGTTCTCCCTTTTGTTCCCTCTGCAGATGAAGAGATCTACAAGCAAAGCTTTGGATTGCCATGTTAGCCAAAAACAGTTTATTTGTCTGTGTATCTCTGTGTTGCTGATTTGTTTTTTAACCAGTTAAGCCCCGAGCCTCTTTCTGAGATTTGTTGTTTACAAGTTAACCACTTAAGGACCAGGCCTCTTTTTCAGATGTGTTGTTTACAAGTTAAAAACACGTTTTTTTTGTGTTGTTTACAAGTTAAAAACACGTTTTTTTGCTAGAAAAAAAATTTTTTTTTACTTAGAACCCCCAAACGTTATACATTTTCTTTTTCCTAACACCCTAGAGAATAAAATGGCGGTCGTTGCAATACTTTATGTCACACCGTATTCGCGCAGCGATCTTACAAGCGCACTTTTTTTTTTTTAACCACTTAAGGACCGAGCCTCTTTTTCAGATGTGGTGTTTACAAGTTAAAAACACGTTTTTTTGCTAGAAAATTACTTAGAACCCCCAAACATTACACATTTTTTTCCCCCCTAACACCCTAGAGAATAAAATGGCGGTCGTTGCAATACTTTTATGTCACAACGTATTTGCGCAGCGGTCTTACAAGCGCACTTTTTTTTTTTTTTTTGGGAAAAAATTATTTTTTTAACCACTTAAGCCCCGAGCCTCTTTCTGAGATTTGTTGTTTACAAGTTAACCATTTAAGGACCAGGCCTCTTTTTCAGATGTGTTGTTTACAAGTTAAAAACACGTTTTTTTGCTAGAAAATTACTTAGAACCCCTAAACATTATCCATTTTCTTTTTCCTAACACCCTAGAGAATAAAATGGCGGTCGTTGCAATACTTTTATGTCACACCGTATTTGCGCAGCGGTCTCACAAGCGCACTTTATTTTTTTTTGAAAAAATTTCTTTTTAACCACTTAAGGATCGAGCCTCTTTTTCAGATGTGTTGTTTACAAGTTAAAAACAAGTTTTTTTGCTAGAAAATGACTTAGAACCCCCAAACATTATACATTTTTTTCCCTTAACACCCTAGAGAATAACATTGCAGTCGTTTCAATACTTTATGTCACACCGTATTTGCGCAGTGGTCTCACAAGCGCACTTTTTTTTTGGGGGGGAAATTTTTTTTTTTTAACCACTTAAGGACCGAGCCTCTTTTTCAGATGTGTTGTTTACAAGTTAAAAACACGTTGTTTTGCTAGAAAATTACTTAGAACCCCCAAACGTTATACATATTTTTTCCCCTAACACCCTAGAGAATAAAATGGCGGTCGTTGCAATACTTTTATGTCACGCCGTATTTGCGCAAGGGTTTTACAAGCGCACTTTTTTTTTTGGAAAAAATTATTTTTTTTAACCACTTTACGACCAGCGCACGGCAATGTGCGTCCCTTTTTTAAAGAGGGATATCTCGGTAACGGCAGCAGCTGCTGCCACAATCGAGATATCCATCTCTCTTCAGGTGCCGGTCGTATTTACGATAATGGTGGTCTCCGTGGCGTGTTCGCCGCGAGATCACCGTTATCGGCGGTGGGAGAGGTGCCCCCACCCCTCCTGCGGCTCTTCCGGTCCCTCCGCCACTTACCGGAGCCGTCGGTAGCGGCGGAGGCCATCGGGTCCTTCACACTGCTGGGTATGGAGACGAGTGAGGCTAAGATGGCCCCCACCCGTCTCCATACCATAGCAGGGCGGAAGCGAAGTCAAAACGTCACTTCCGCCCATACCTCTTAACCGCTTAGCGACCGCCTCCTGCACATATACGTCGGCAGAATGGCACGGCTGGGCACATCAACGTACAGGTACGTTGTCCTTTAAGAGCCCAGCCGTGGGTCGCATGCGCTGCCGGCGGACCAAAAATGTCCGATGTGTCTGCCATAATGTCGCAGTCACAATAAAAATCGCTGATCGCCGCCATTACTAGTAAAAAAAAAAAAATATTCATAAAAATGCTATAAAACTATCCCCTATTTTGTAAACGCTATAACTTTTGCGCAAACCAATCAATAGTCGCTAATTGCGATTTTTTTTTTTTTTTTACTAAAAATATGTAGAAGAATACGTATCGGCCTAAACTGAGGAAAAAAAATGTTTTTTTTATATATTTTTTGGGGGATATTTATTATAGCAAAAAGTAAAAAATAATGCGTTTTTTTCAAAATTGACGCTCTTTTTTTGTTTGTAGCGCAACAAAAAAAAAAAAAAACGCAGGGGTGATCAAATAACACCAAAAGAAAGCTCTATTTGTGGGGAAAAAAAAGGACGTCAATTTTGTTTGGGAGCCACGTCGCACGACCGCGCAATTGTCAGTTAAAGCGACGCAGTGCCGAATCGCAAAAAGTGCTCTGGTCTTAAGCCAGCAAAATGGTCCGGTCTGAAAGTGGTTAAGACCAGAGCACTTTTTGCGATTCGGCACTGCGCCGCTTTAACTGACAATTGCGCGGTCGTGCGACGTTGTACCCAAACAAAATTGACGTCCTTTTTTCCCCACAAATAGAGCTTACTTTTGGTGGTATTTGATCACCTCTGCGGTTTTTATGTTTTGCGCTATAAACAAAAAAGAGCGACAATTTGAAAAAAAAAATGCAATATTTTTTACTTTTTGCTATAATAAATATCCACCAAAAATATATAAAAAAATGTTTTTTCTCAGTTTAGGCCGATACGTATTCTTCTACATATTTTTGGTAAAGAAAATTGCAATAAGCGTTTATTGATTGGTTTGCGCAAAAGTTATAGCTTATACAAAATAGGGGCTAGTTTTATGGCATTTTTATTTTTAATTAGTAATGGCGGCGATCTGCAATTTTTATCGTGACTGCGACATTATGGCGGACACATCAGACACTTTTGATACTATTTTGGGACCATTGTCATTTATACAGCGATCAATGCTATAAAAATGCACTGATTTACTGTGTAAATTACACTGGCAGGGAAGGGGTTAACCACTAGGGGGCGATGAAGGGGTTAAGTGTGTCCTAGGGATTGATTCTAACTGTGGTGGGGGGAGGGGCTATTACTAACATGACAGCGATCGCTGCTCCTGATCACAGGGAACAGTAGATCTCGGTCATGACACATGGCGTGCGAAAGGCGGCAAATTTAAAGGAACGTACCTGTACGCCCATTTGCCTGCCTGTGGCATTCTGCTGACGTACATCTGTGTGTGGCGGTCGGGAGCGGTTAATAAACAGCCACTCACCTGTCCCACGATCCAGCGGTGTGCTCACCCCAGCCAGCTTCTGCGCACAATCACGGAGGGATGGGGGCGTTTTTCTTTTTTTTCTCATTTATTAAATTTTTTTCATTACCGTATATACTCGAGTATAAGCTGACCCGAATATAAGCCGAGGCACCTAATTTTACCACAAACAACTGGGAAAACTTATTGACTCGAGTATAAGCCTAGGGTGAGAAATGCGCAGCTACTGTAAGTGGAAAAGAGGGTCAACAATGCCCATTTGCAGCCTCACTGTGCCCATTTGCAGCCTCACTGTGCCCATTTGCAGCCATAGGTCTCCCGAACTTCAAACTTGGTAGTTAAGGGTTCCTAGATGTCCCCTAGCTGCTGCCAAAATTTGGGGTCTCTGGACCCAAAGGGTCCCGAAATGACATTGCTGCAGAGTGACACAGTTGACCGACTTTGGGGTCCTGTATCTCGGGGCCACTTGGTGCTAGGAACCCACAATATGGGGTTTGTTGTAGTGTGGGTTCCACTGGGTTTGCATACCAAATTTGGGGTTCCTAGCACCAAGTGGCCCCCAAATACAGGGCCCCAAATTCGGGTCCAAAAATGTCAAGCACTTTTCTGCAGCAGAGAATGACATTTTCCGAACCGACTTTGGGGCCCCGTATCTCGGGGCCACTCAGTGCTAGGAACCCCGAATTTGGAAATGTTGTAGTGTTGGTTCCACTGGGTTTGCACACCAAATTGGGGTTCCTAGCACCAAGTGGCCCCGAGATACGGGGCCCCACAGTCGGGTCGGAAAATGTCGTTCTCTGCTGCAGAAAAGTGCTTGACTCCAGTATAAGCCGAGGGGGGCATTTTCAGCACACACAAAAATGTGCTGAAAAACTCGGCTTATACTCGAGTATATACGGTAATTTTATATTTTTTTCATTATATTTTTACACTGTCCCTTTTTATTAAATTTTTTTGGATCGCTTTTAATCCTATCACAAGGAATGTAAGCATCCCTTGTGATAGAAATAAGGGATGACAGGTCCCCTTTATGGAGACCCCAAATCTTTCCTCTACTTTTGAAAGCATCAGATAAAAAAAAAAAATGGATCTTATGCTTAAAAAAAAAAAATGTTCACCCTAGACTGGAGGTGACGACATGACGTCAGTCCAGCCCTCTTAGAACTCCAGTCCTCTTATGCCTCGTACACACGAGCGGACTTTCCCGCGGGAATGCCCGCCGGACTGAAGTCTGCCGGACAATCCGCCCGTGTGTGGGCGTCGGCTGACTTTTTGGCGCCAAAAGTCCGGCGGACTAGGTTTTAAGTTTTGTTTTAAAATTGTCCGCTGAACTCGGCAGTCCAGCGGACAATCCCGCGGTCTGTATGCTAGTCCGCCGGACTTTTGGAAATGAACGGACTTTCCGATGATTGGAAGGTCCGTTCATTTAGAACGTGACTTCAGGTAGACGGGACTAGCGAAGGCAGTGAATGCCCCGTCACCTGGCATGGATTTAAAGGGAATCCCTACGCCGAAAAAACGGCGTGGGGGTCCCCCCAAATCCATCTCAGACCCTTATCCGAGGGCCGGCCAGGAAAGGGGTGGGGACGAGCGAGCGCCCCCCCATCCTGAGCCGTACCAGGCCGCGTGCCCTCAACATGGGGGGTGCCCTGGGGAAAGGGGGGCCGTGCACCCCCCCCCCCAAAGCATCTTGTCCCCATGTTGATGAGGACAAGGGCCTCTTCCCGACAACCCTGGCCGTTGGTTGTCGGGGTCTGCGGGCGGGGGGCTTATCTGAATCCGGGAGCCCCCTTTAATAAGGGGGCCCCCAGATCCCAGCCCCCCGCCCTATGTGAATGAGTATGGGGTACGATGTACCCCTACCCATTCACCTAAGGTGTAAAGAAAAAAAAAAACACACAATTTTTTTTAAATATTTTATTGCACTGCTCCGGGGGCCTTCTTCCGTCTTGGGGGGGTCTTCTCGCCGGACTCCTCCGCTATTTTACCTAGCTCTTTTACCGAGCAGAGGAGCCCAGCTACCTTCTTCGTCGTTGCCGCCGCCGTCTGGGGATCTCGATCCGTCTTTGGGGGTCTTCCGGGGTCTCTTCTGTTCTTGCCGTTGTCGTCGCTTTCTGCGCCGCCGCCACCGCCTTCTTCTTCTTCTTCCGATGTTGACTCGTCGCTCTCTCTGGCCGGAATGGCTGTGCTGGGACTTATATAGGGACAAGGAGGCGAGGTCACATGCTCATGTCACATGGTGACCCCGCCCCCCTATGATGTCACAGTCCCGGAGTACATTTTCGCAGGAAAGTCCGAGCGTGTGTACGAGGCATTAGACATCCAGTCCTCTTAGAACTCCAGTCCTCTTAGAACTCCAGTCCTCTTAGAACTCCAGTCCTCTTAGACCTCCAGTCCTCTTAGAACTCCAGTGCTCTTAGATCATAGAGGTGGGGAGAGACAATCTGGTCTCTCCTCAACTCTGTGGTCAGCCGTGTGAACTGTGGGATCATTTCCTCGGCTCGCTGGTAAGAACAGTAAGCCCAAGAAACACCAACGAATGGCGGGAGGGAGGGGCACCCCTCCTGCTGTTTCTAAAAGCGATCCAGCGACTAATCAGCCACTTGGATCACTTTTATAAGAAAGAGAATTGCCAGCTGAAAAAAAAATGGGGTCATGGCTGATAGCTTCAGTCATAACGCCAGTAAACCACTTCAGAGCACACCCGAATTCTCCAGTCATTGGATCCATAGACATCTACTTCCCAGTAATTGGAAAAATTTGGAAAACGAAATAATGGAAACCAAAACTGGGCATCGTTTGGTTTTTTTTTGAGCTAGAGCTGAACGAAAAAAAAAGGAGAGAAAAAAAGGCGGCAGCAGCTGATCAACAAAAGTTTTCCAACATTCCTATTCGACAAAGGTGGGCAGCAGATAAGCGGAATCCACAATACAGTCTGTGACCAGGCCAAGCAGCAATCTGAGAAGGTAGTTTGCTTTCCAGGCTGGGGTCAGTGCCAGGAGAATCCAAAGACTAGGCTGAATGGGTAGGGGCAACAAGGCAAGACAGGGTAGAGAGCAAGGTAGTTAGATGCCATCACAAACCCAGAGCCCTGGGCTTGTGATTCTCAAACAGAGCACAGCAGCCAATCAGGGCAGAGGAGATGGAACAAGCGCCACTACAGCCTTGTCTAGCAGCCAGGATGCTGTGCTCGAAGTTTAGGCACCACTGGCCAATGGTAGCAGGGCCAGTCATCCTGCAACAGAGGTGCCAGCCAGGGCAAAAGACTGCAACCCCTACCAACCAGTAGAAATGAAGGAGGTGTCCTCTCCTTGGCCAGGCGGGCAGGCTGGGTCTGGGAAATAGGGGAGCAGAGAAGGAGAGTTCGCCTGTCTCATACTCCTAAAATGACCCCCATCCATGAGGAGAAGATCCAGGACCCTTTGGGGCTGGCTTGGAATCTGCTTTGGAATGTTGGAAACCTGGGGTGGTAAGTGATGGAAATGTTGAAGCAGGTAAAAGGAGAGACCAGCGGGCCTGTCCTTAAGCAATTTCTCTGACTTGATGTATTTGAGAATCTTTGATCGGTGTAGACCACAACTGGATATGGTGAGCCCCCTCCAGCCAGTAATGATATTTCTCTAAATGTAGCAGCCAAAAGTTCATGGTTTCCAATGTCATTGTTGAATTCTGCACTAGAAAATGTCTGGGAGAAAGAAACGCAAGGGTGCCGGAGAATCGAGGAGGGAGATTGTCGGGAGAGGAATGGACTCACTTCCAACATCCGAAGCATCGACTTCCACAATGAATACAAAAATAAAGGTCAGGGTGGGTCAGAAATGGTGCAGAGACAAAAGCAGATCCAAGTTTTAGAAAGACAAAAATTGGCCTTTGGAAGAAACAGAGCAGTATTAGCCGCTTGGTAAGAGCAGTAATTGGTGCCACGATGGTGAAAAAGGGTTTTCATGAACCTTCTATAGAAGTTTATACAGCCCAAGAAGGACTGGACAGCTTTCAGATCCTTATACCGGGTCCAATAGGTGATGGTATCTACAATGGTGTCTACAATGGTATCTACAATGGTGTCTACAATGGTATCTACAATGGTGGGGTCCATAGCAATTCTGCATACAAAGAATGCTCTTGGAGTTTGGCTAGTACACCACAGACAAGACGGTAGTGTTTATCTAGGGAGGAGGACACCACACCCACAGACACTGCACCCACATACCCACAGGGACCACACCCACAGAGACCACACCCACATACCCACAGACACCACAACCAGAGAGACCACACCCACATACCCACAGACACCACACCCACAGACACTGCACCCACATACCCACAGGGACCACACCCACAGACACTGCACCCACATACCTACAGACATCACACCCACAGACACTGCACCCACATACCTACAGACATCACACCCACAGACACTGCACCCACATACCTACAGACATCACACCCACAGACACTGCACCCACATACCCACAGGGACCACACCCACAGAGACCACACCCACATACCCACAGACACCACAACCAGAGAGACCACACCCACATACCCACAGACACCACACCCACAGACACTGCACCCACATACCCACAGAGAACACACCCACATACCCACAGGGACCACACCCACAGACACTGCACCCACATACCTACAGACATCACACCCACAGACACTGCACCCACATACCCACAGGCACCACACCCACATACACTGCACACACATACCCACAGGCACCACACCCACATACACTGCACACACATACCCACAGGCACCACACCCACATACACTGCACCCACATACCCACAGGCACCACACCCACTGCACACACATACCCACAGGCACCACACCCACAGACACTGCACCCACATACCCACAGGCACCACACCCACATACTCTGCACACACAGACACTGCACCCACATACATGCAGACACTGCACCACAGACACTGGTTGCTAGAGGTTACTGCACATCATTACTGCTCTCTGAAATAAAACAGAAAAACAAGCTCTGTATCTACGTACCCACAGACACAACACCCACAGACACCGCACCCACCTACCCACAGACATGGCACCTACATACCCACAGACACCGCACCACTGACACCGCACGTACGTACCCAGACACCGCACCCACAGGCACTGCATCCACATACCCACAGACACTGCACCCACAGACACTGCACACGCGTACTCACAGACATCCACAGACACCGCACCCACAGACACAACACCCACAGACATGGCACCTATGTACCCACAGACACCGCACCCACTGACACCACACCTACGTACCCAGACACCGCACCCACAGACACTGCATCCACAGACACCGCACCCACAGACTCACAGACATCCACAGATACTGCACCCACAGACACACACCCATGTAAAAACAGACACCACACCCACGTACCCACAGACACCACACTCACGTACCCACAGACACCGCACCCACGTACCTACAGACACTGCACCCGTGTACCCACAGACACTGCACCCGTGTACCCACAGACACTGCACCCGTGTACCCTCAGACACTGCACCCCTGTACCCACAGACACTGCACCCCTGTACCCACAGACACCGCACCCCTGTACCCACAGACACCGCACCCACGTACCCACAGACACCACACCCACGTACCCACAGACACTGCACCCGTGCACCCACAAATCTTTATGATTTGTCACAAGACCCCCATCTTGCCCTCTCTGAAAATGGAAATTTTTTCTGGTCCCTCTCCAGATAGTACAGGAGGACAACAGTAACAGCTGAGGGTACATACTGGCCACTTACCCAGTACTCAGTGGAGAGTCTACCTCCCCGTGTCCAGCAAGGGGTTACTATGACACATGTTTAGGAACCTGGCACTGCTCAGGGTTCACACCCCCAATAATGATTATTACCTTTTATTACCAATAATGCTATTACCTTTTGTACCCCCACCCCCTCCCTTTAGAATGTAAGCTCTACAAGCCGGGCCCTCCTGTACCTTTTGTATTGAACTGTTACTGTACTGTAATTGTGTTGTCCCCCCCATACATTGTAAAGCGCTGCGTAAACTGTTGGCGCTATATAAATCGTGTATAATAATAATACTAATAATAATAATGAACTCTAATTGTGACGGTGGCTGAACAGGTGGGGTGGAGAAAGGGTACCACTCCACCCACCTCCTGTGAAATCTAGGACTGGAGGTAGGAGTTAGAAAGAAACGTGTGGGATTTTCAAGGCAACAAACAGTATTTTTGAAAAAAGGTATAAATTTATTGATACATCAGAAAATTTACTTTAAAAAACATTCCAAATATTAAACATACAAAAAAAAAGTTTAAAAACAAATATTGCAGATGGTACGAAAAGACATAGTGATACTTAAATCCAACGCGTTTCAATAAGCCATCGTTTTTGGAATCTTCATCAGGGAATTGTATCACTGTCTACAAAATAGGTCAAAAACAACATTTTTTAAGAAGGTGTTTATACATGTTCTCCCTCATATTATCCCAGAACTTAGGTTACATGTAGGAGCCCAAAACAACCCTCATATAGCAGAAAAAAATCATTACAAATACTTACATCAACATAATAATGACCATTCGGCCACTCGGGCACTGCCCGAGGGCCCTGGGCCACTAGGGGGCCCCATCAGGGTTGCCAGTCTCAGTAAAACCAGGGACAGTATGTAAAAATCTGTGTTTTTTTTTTACATCTGTCTCTGAAATGTCCCTTACCGACATCCTTTTGGTCTAAAAATCCAGAGATTATAGCTGCCCCACCTCTCCAGTACCTCCTCAGCCAATAGAAACATGTCTGTGTATACTGTGTGTACATGTATGTGTATACTGTGTGATTGTATACTGTGTGTGTGTATACTGTGTGGCCCCATAATCTCTGATTGCCTGGGGGCCCCATAATCTCCTATTGCCCGGGGGCCCCATGAGTTGTCAGTCCGCCCCTCTGTGGTAATTGCATTCCCCATGGGTATCAGCCCTTGCCTTCAATCAATGGATCTGTCTGAAAGTGGATCCCAGCAATTTCTACAGGACGGTCCGGATATAAAATATCCAAATGTATATTGGTGTTTTTAAGACACTGTAAACACTAAACATAATTGTATAGTGTTAGAAAGGGCATAGAAAAAGCACGAGGGAGGGAAATTGCCGAATATCGTACTTACTATTATAGTAGGTCTTCCATGGAATCCTCCGAAGGCTGAAGTGTAATGACACCTAATGCCCCGCTACAGATTTAAACCTCTTTCACCCACAGGAGGAGGGGAAATTACACCAAACACCATCCTTGGCATCCTATTTATAGTGTGTACCGGGTTCCGCCCCGCCCTATCACGTGACCCTGATGACGCGGCGCGCAATAGCGTACCGCGTCATCCAAAACGAGCCGCGCCTTTGGACATCCTGTGTCTCCGTGCGCCTCCTTGCTACGATACAGTTGGATGCTAGTGACGGCGCCTAGTCACGTGACCATGATGACGCAGCACGCCAGAGCGTACCGCGTCATCAATGACGAGCTATGCACTGGACACCATGTGTCCGCGCGTGCCTCGTTGTCACAGTGACAGGGACGCTCAAAGGTCCCGCCCATCCCTGGTAAAATAACCTGGTATGAGGCGGCGCCATCACTAGATGTCACACAGTATAGGGCAGTGATGGCGAACCTATGGCACGCGTGCCACAGCTGGCACGCAGAGTCATCTCTGTGGGCACACGAGAGGGTCCAGGACAAAGCTAGAGGTCTCTCTCTCCTCTCAGCCCCCCTCCCTCTCTTTCAGCCCCCCTCTTTTTCCGTCCCCCCTCTTTGTGTCCCCCTCTCAGCTCACCCCTCTCTCAGCATCTCTCTTGCACCCCTCTCTCTCTGTCCCCTCTCTCTCTCTGTCTCTCTCTGCCCCCCCTCCCTCTCTCTGTTCCTCCTCTCTCTCAGCATTTCTCTCACACCCCTCTCTCTCAGCCCCTCTCCCTCTCTCTGTTCCTCCTCTCTCTCAGCATTTCTCTCACACCCCTCTCTCTCAGCCCCTCTCCCTCTCTCTGTTGCCCCTCTCTCTCAGCATCCCTCTCACACCCCTCTCTCTCTATCCCCTTTCTCTCTCTCTGTCCCCATCTCTTTCTCTCTCTGTCCCCCCTCCCTCTCTCTGTTCCTCCTCTCTCTCAGCATTTCTCTCACACCCTCTCTCTCAGCCCCTCTCCCTCTCTCTGTTGCCCCTCTCTCTCAGCATCCCTCTCACACCCCTCTCTCTCTGTCCCCTCTCTCTCTGTCCCCTCTCTCTCAGCCCCCTCCCTCTCTCTCTCTGTTTACCCTCTCGCTCTCTGTTCCCCTCTCTCTCATCATATCTCTCACCCCCCTCCCCTCTCTCAGCCCCCCTCCCTCTCTCTCAGCCCCCCTCCCCCTCTCTCTGTTCCCCTCTCTCTCAGCATATCTCTCACACCCCCTTCTCTCTCTGCCCCCCTCCCTCTCAGCCCCTCTCCCTCTTTCTGTTCCCTCTCTCTCTCAGCATATCTCTCACACCCCTCTCTCTCAGCCCCCCCTCCCTCTCAGCATCTGTCTCACACCCCTCTCTCTCAGCCCCTCTCCCTCTCTCTGTTGCCCCTCTCTCTCAGCATCCCTCTCACACCCCTCTCTCTCTGCCCCCTCTCTCTCAGCCCCTCTCCATCTCTCTCAGCCCCCCTCCCTCTCTCTCTGTTTCCCCTCTCGCTCTCTGTTCCCCTCTCGCTCTCTGTTCCCCTCTCGCTCTCTGTTCCCCTCTCTCTCAGCATATCTCTCACCCCCCTCTCTCTCAGCCCCCCCTCTCCCTCAGCCCCCCCTCCCTCTCTCTCAGCCCCCCTCCCTCTCTCTGTTCCCCCTCTCGCTCTCTGTTCCCCTCTCTCTCAGCATATCTCTCACACCCCCTTCTCTCTCTGCCCCCCCTCCTCTCTCTCTCAGCCCCTCTCCCTCTTTCTGTTCCCTCTCTCTCTCAGCATATCTCTCACACCCCTCTCTCTCAGCCCCCCTCCCTCTCAGCATCTGTCTCACACCCCTCACTCTCGCTGTCCCCTCTCTCACACACCCCCTCTCTCTTTATCTCTCTCTAACACCCCCTCTCTCTCTCTCACACACACCCTCTCTCTCTCTCTCACACAACCCCTCTCTCTCTCTCACACAACCCCTCTCTTTCTCTCAGCCCCCCTCTCTCGCAAATTGCCGTGTTGGCACTTTGCAACACAAAACCAATGTATTTATTTCAGTTTGGGCACTCAGGCTCAAAAATGTTCGCCATCACTGGTATAGGGATTGTGATGCAATATGCATATTAGGCCAGTCCAGTGATATTTCCACTGAAGACCAGACCTACACTCCTTCAACAACTTCCAATATCTGGACATAAAATCCACACAGTGGGGACGCCGACAGGAGGAAATGTCATAGGCACAACTTTCGGAGGAAAACCTACTGGTGGAAAACATCACAATTAAGTGACATTATTAACGGCCCTATTAGTCATGGCAATCACTGAAAATTATCTGTGGCGCCCGACCAGGGGCGGACTGAAAACTCATGGGGGCCCCCAGGCAATAGGAGATTATGGGGCCCCCAGGCAATCAGAGATTATGGGGCCACACAGTATATACACACACACAGTATACAATCACACAGTATACACAGACAGACACGAGGTGGGGCAGCTATAGTCTCGGGATTTTTAGACCAAAAGGATGTCGGTAAGGGACATTTCAGAGACAGATGTAAAAAAAACACAGATTTTTATATACTGTCCCTGGTTTTACTGAGGCTGGCAACCCTGATGGGGCCCCCCTAGTGGCTCGGGGCCCTTGGGCAATGCCCGAGTGGCCGAATGGTCAGTCCGCCCCTGCGCCCGACTAAAGGCCATAATAAGGACTAAAACCACTGGCACATTCCTCTCGGATCGTAGTGGGGATTCCACTTGAAGGAGAGTAAGAAGACCCCCTAAAGACTCATAGAGTCACAGAGGCTCTTTTTGTGCCAGGTAGAATTAGTGGGACCCCCCTATATATATATATATATATATATATATATAAAATAAAGCGACCCCTAGTAAAAATTGCTCTTCTCCATGAAAGGGTTATATGGGGTGGAGAGCAGAACTGGTTAAGCTGATTGATTAGATGCAATGGGGGTGCCATTCAGAATGATTGGCATCCTTGTGCGTCTCCACAGAGTTTTGGCTGCGGGTGGAGGAACATCTGCTATTCCTGCACCCGCAACCAATCACGACAGTGTGAACATAGTGATTCTTTAGAAATGTGATTCATTATATTACTGATAGATTTAACCACTTCAATACAGGGCTTTTATACACCCTTCCTTACCAGACCAATTTTTTAGCTTTCAGCGCTCTCACACCTTGAATGACAATTACTCAGTCATTCTACACTCTACCCAAACCAAATTTTTATCATTTTTTTCTCACAAACAGAGCTTTCTTTTGGTGGTATTTAATTACTGCTGGGTTTTTTATTTTTTGCAATATAAGCGCAAAAAGAGAGAAATTTTTGGGAAAAAAACACTTTTCTTTAGTTTCTATTGAAATTTTTTGCAAATAAAACATTTTTCTTCATAAATTTGGGCCAAAATGTATACTGCTACATATCTTTAGTAAAAAATAACCCAAATAAGTGTATATTATTTGGTTGCTGTGAAAGTTATAGCGTCTAAAAGCTATGGTGCAAATCATTGAAAAATTACCACATCTGATCACACCTGATGCACTGAAGGCCCATCTCATTTCTTGAGACCCTTAGGCCCCTTTCACACTGGGGCGGGAAGCCGCGGTGACGGTAAAGCAGCGCTATATTTAGCGCTGCTTTACCGTCGTTTTAACCGCGGTATTCGGCCGCTCGCGGTGCGGTTTTACCCCCCGCGAGCGGCCGAAAAAGGGTTAAAGACCCCCGCAGAGCGCCGCCGTAGCGGCGGTATTGCCGCGGTATTACCGCGGTGTCCCATTCAAATCAATGGGAAGGAGCGGTATAGGAGCAGTGAACACACCGCTCCTATACCGCTCCAAAGATGCTGCTAGCAGGACTTTTTTGCCGTCCTGCTAGCGCACCGCTCCAGTGTGAAAGCCCACCGGCTTTCACACTGGAGAGAATGGGGTAGGATTTTTTCAGGCGGTATACAGGAGCTATTTTTAGTGCTGTACCACCTGAAAAACGCCCCAGTGTGAAAGGGGCCTCAGACCGTTCAGATCCGCCTGTCAGTTTTGACGGTGGATCTGAACGGGCGCTCCATGTTAGTCTATGGAGCGTCGGATGTCAGCGGAGACATGTCTGCTGACATCCGACCCGGTCCCATCCGCCAAAAGCAGACGTATGGCTCTACGTCCAGATCCGTCGCTGGCGGATCGGATCGGGTGAGATCTGATGAAAACGGACACACTGTCCGTTTTCACCAGATCTCTCCATTGTGACCAGCGGCGCTCGCAAGCCCCTCCCCGCTCAGTGAGCAGAGAGAGGCTTGTCATCCGCCGGTTCAGCGGAGATCAACGGAGAGATCTCCCGCTGAGCCGGCGGACAGAGGCGGACTCCGTGCAAGCAGAGTCCACCTCGTGTGAAAGAGGCCTAACAAGCCAGGAAAGTACAAATACCCCCCAAATTACCCCTCTTTGGAAAGCAGACATTCCAATGTATTTAGTAAGAGGCATGGTGAGTTTTTTGAAGTTGTCATTTTTTTCCACAATTGTTGGAAAAATTATAATTTTTTTTTTTTTTTGCACAAAATTGTCTTAATAACGAGTTATTTCTCTCACACAGCACATGCATACTTGCAATGACACCCCAAAATACATTCTGCTACTCCTACTGAGTATAGCGATACCACATGTGTGAGCCTGGCCACATACAGAGGTCTAACATCCAAGTAGCACCGTCAGGCGTTCAACGAGCATAAATTGCACATCTCATTTGATGACAACCTATCACACTTTTGAAGGCCCTGGAGCACCAGGTCAATGGAAACGCCCACAAAATGACCCCATTTTGGAAAGCTAACACCCCAACGTATAATCTGTGAGGCATAATGAGTCTTTTGAATGGTTCATTTTTTTCCGAAAGTTTGTGGAATATGTGGGAAAAAAATTAAAACGCATTTTTTTTTTTTTATACAAAGTTGTCAATTTTTAAGATATTTCCAACACATAGCATGTACATAGCAAAACTGACACCCCAAAATACATTCTGCTACTCCTCCTGAGTACGGCGATACCACATGTGTGAGACTTTTACGCAGCCTGGCCACATACAGAGGCCCAACATCCAAGTAGCACTGTCAGGTGTTCTAGGAGAATAAATTAAACACATAAATTCCTGCCAACCTATCACATTGTTGAAGGCCCTTCATATTTCTAACACATAGCATGTACTGTACATAGCAATTACAAACCAAAATACATTCTGCTGAGCAAAGGGTAAAGAAAAGATTACCTGCGGTTTTAGTAGTGCAGTGGTCCACAGAGGAAAGCACCGGTCCAGGCAGCAGGCAGGAACGTGGATAGCGACAGCAAAACAGGCAGCAGGCAGGAATAGTCAGCACAGGTAGAGATGTTGTCAACACAGCCAATGCATTAGTCCAGATAGCAGGCAGGGATGTGGTCAGCAGCAGCAAAAGGATCAAAGGATCGTCCATGCAGCAGGCAGCAATACTCTCCATAGTTAGTAAAGGCAGCAGGCAGAGGTATGGTCAGCACAGCCAGTATTTTTTTCCAGAGAGCAGACAGGACCATCAAGCTTAGGGCATCGGTCAGGGAAGAATGGGGACAGGGGTAGAGGCTTCTCCCACCCAAATCTCTTTGAAGCCTCCGGACAACCAGACCCTGTTCTTGGAACACAGAAAACCAAAAACTGGTTTTCTGAACTCCGAACCCTATTCTGGAGCCCCTCACATATGTGAGACCCCTGTTTAGCAGGGTAAAAGATCAGTCCAAGGGGCAGGCAAAAAACATGGTCAACAAGCCGAGGTCAGTGCAGGTAAAAAGGCAGAAATAGACGGTAGGCAGAGGCATAGTCGATACAGTCCAGGGTCAGTTCACTTGAAAGGCAGAAACATGGCTGATAAACAATGCAGACGGTAGGCAGAGGCATAGTCAAGAAACAGGCCAGGGTCAGTTCACATGGAAGACAATGATATGGTTGGTTGAGGCAGGGAAATATTCATGACAGAAATTGAAAAACGGGGAAATGGCAGTCTATTGGAAATATGGGCTAATAGTTTTCCAGAGTGTGATATCGCCTTAAGCATTCTACGATGCAAAGGCCAGGTAGGGAGGGACAATCGGGACAATAGAAGCTGGTGTCTTTCCTAATTCCTCTTTTCGCGGACACCCGACATTTTTTTTGGCGTCGGCTGATGGTGGCATATGTTCCGGAAAATGACGCTCATGTAGCCTGCTGCCAGAATCTGAGCGAATGCTTTCTGGGGGGGGATTCTTCTTGATAGATAAGTAAAGTGACAATGTCTTCAATATACTTTATGAAGGTGGTGGGTGTTTCTGATGATTTTTGGTAGATGATAAAAGAATTTAAAAGGGCCAAATGAAAAAAGTAAATTGCAACTTTTTTGTACCAAAAAAGGGATTTTCTTGTTGAAAGATAGGGCTGCAACAAGGTTGGGCAAAAAGGTTGGTTTGGTCCATGATGCCTTGAAGCAATTCCTCTGGGAAAAATAAATTTAAAAAATCCATTTGGGAAAAAACCTGCAGTGTTGACCTGCACACCTAGCTGTGCTGTAAAAGGGGGGGATCGTGGCTGACCCTGTGGTAGAAGGCAGCCACAATGGGTTTGCCAAGCCTTCTAGCAGCTGGGATTGGGCCCTAATTCTTTGGCGTGCACTGGGCCTCTCCTCCTGGGGTCTACCGCCGTTGGCACTGCTGGTAGATGCCTGGGGTTCAGACCGTCTTATTTTAGGACGGACTGCTTCCTCCTCCAATTCGGATCCTGATGTGCTGCCTTCAGGGGGCTCATATTCCAAACCAGAAACGGAAACAGAACTGATCGGTGAGAGCTCCCCGATGCTCTCATCGCTCAGACTGAGTATTTGGTATGCCTCTTCTGGGGTGTACACCTTACTGGACATAGTGGCTGTAGGTACTCTGGTGGCAAGTGGTGAGGTGGTGGGTATTCTGGTGAGGTGGCGGGTACTCAGGTGGCGGGTACTCAGGTGGCAGGTGGTGAGGTGGCAGGTACTCTGGTGGCAGGTACTCTGGTGCCAGCTGGTGAGGTGGCGGGTACTCTGGTGGCATGTACTCTGGTGGCGGGTACTCTGGTGGTGGGTACTCTGGTGGTACTCTGGCAGATGGTGAGGTGCCGGGTACTCTGGTGGTACTCTGGCAGGTGGTGAGGTGGCGGGTACTCTGGTGGCAGGTACTCTGGTGAGGTGACAGGTACTCCTGATGACAGATACTCCTGATGACAGGTACACCTAATGACAGGTTCTCTTTATTTAGGTTGGGTGATCTGGGCACAGAGATGTATATACTAGTGGGTACAGTATATAGGTAACTCACTGTTAGTTGATCTCCTCCTCACACTGGATCGGTGTGTGAAGAGGAAAACCCAGCAACAGAAGTTACCACACTTTTTTGTTTACATTTAGTGACTGGCTGTCATTGGACACAGCCAGTCACTAAATAGCCAATTTCATTTTTACATTGATCGGGACTGAGCTGTATCCAAGGCAAAAGCCTCAGCCAGCCTCAGTCCCGATCACGGCACTGCTCGTCCCCGGGAGCGCGCGCGTGCACAGTGCACGCCGCTTCCCGTCCACAGACAAGCAGCGCCAGCTAGTGACGGATCACAGCCGGTAACGCTGCTCCGTCGAACACTGCCGCCACTTCAATACACCCATCGGGGAACACACACCAGATCCCCGATCCCCGGGGGCCGCAGTAGTGGCGGAAAGCCGAGGACGTCATATGACGCCCACCCAGGATGGGAGATCCACCTTGTGGGCGTCATTTTGACTATGGCTGGGTATTGAAGTGGTTAAGTACTGACGCATTGTAATAGTAAAAAATTAGAGGAGAGACCCTTTATAATAAAAATGCATGATAACAGGCACACTTTATACTTGTAGTCTAGGGTGCCCACGTGTCCCGGATTGCCGGGATTGTCCCTGACTTGAGATTTTAGTCCCGTGTCCACAGTGACCACTGACCAGACCAGTCCGCTCCGCCGTCTCACTTCTCCCTTCCGCCGCCAGCCCGCCACCCTTATAAAGTTTAACGCATCATAGGCTGGCTGCCAGGCTGGTTGCTAGGCTAGGGGCCGCTCCGCGTCTAGCAACGTCAGCTGAGGCCTGAGGGGCGGGCTGACAGACACGTGGGCGGCACTGGCAGTCAGTGTGGGCAGTGCACTCGCCCGCATCCTATGGCTGAGAGGCAAGCAGTGCGCGTGTCCACCGCTCAGTAGTCCAGAGAGAGAGAGAGAGAGAGCAGCCACAGTGGGCCGGCCAGCAGTGTACAAAGTGGCGCCAGTGACCTGTGACGCCAGTGACGGTGACCAGACTCACCCCAGACAGAGCCAGTGCCACAGTTGTTTAAACTTCTCTCCTGAGCACTGCAGCCAGCCAGCCTGAGCCTCGTCTGACTGAGTCCTCCTCCAGGCTCCTCCCACCCACGAGGTCCGCAAGTGCCGCCTGCAGTCAGTGCCAGACTTTCTTCCAGAACCAGGACAGGTTAGTGTACTGTCTGTGTTACACTCACACTTTGTCCCCCTCCGTTCTGCTGCTGTCCCCCTCCGTTCTGCTGTCCCCCTCCATTCTTCCTCCGTGTCCCCCTCCGTTCTGCTGCTGTCCCCCTCCGTTTTTCCTCCGTGTCCCCCTCCGTTCTGCTGTCTCCCTCCATTCTTCCTCCGTGTCCCCCTCCATTCTGCTGGCCCCCTCCGACGGAGGGGGACAGCAGAACGGAGGTGGACACAGAGGAAGAATGGAGGGGGACACAGAGGAAGAAAGAAGGGGGACAGCAGAACAGAGGGGGACATGAAGGAAGAACGGAGGGGGACAGCAGCAGAACAGAGGGGGGCACGGAGGAAGAACGAAGGGGGACAGCAGAACAGAGGGGGACAGCAGAACGGAGGGGGACACAGAGGAAGAACAGAGGGGGACATGGAGGAAGAACGGAGGGGGACAGCAGCAGAACAGAGGGGGACATAGAGGAAGAACGGAGGGGGACAGCAGAACGGAGGGGGACATGGAGGAAGAACGGAGGGGGACAGCAGCAGAATGGAGGGGGACACGGAGGAAGAACGGAGGGGGGCAGCAGAACAGAGGGGCCCCCCTCTGTTCTGCTGTCCTCCTCCGTTCTTCCTCCGTGTCCCCCTCCATTCTGCTGCTGTCCCCCTCCGTTCTGCTGTCCATACTACCTGTCTAAACTGGTTACCACACCACCTGTCTAAACTTGTTACCACTTTTATTTTTTACCAAAAATTGGCAAAAAAAAGTATTAAAAACATATATTTTGTGCGGGGGGGGGTGTCCCAGAATGGCAGTTTGGAAATGTGGTCACCCTATTGTAGTCAGAGTCTTCAAGCGGGAAATGCGATATTCCTAAGAACCAAGGCCTGAGTTGTGCCTTGGCCTGGCTGGTCAGTATGAAAAGAGGGCATACCCTGAATGTAAGAATGAGAAGTACTATGAGTATGTATGAAAGGCTGGGGGAACGGGTGGGTGGGAACCCAGAAACGCAGACGACACTGGCCCTGACGGGGATGGAGGAGGATTAAATAGCCCTCTCAGGCTCCTCCTACAAATACACATCCTACAAATACAGGCTTTACACTAGTGATACATTTACAGTAAATGGTGACAGTCTCACTCCTCCTGTTGTAAACTCCATCATATAAAATGAAAGAGAGAATGATTCCTGAAGAAGAGAGAGCAAATGGCAAAAATAATGCTTATTGTGTGCCACATCCAAATTACACAATAGAAAAAGAAGAAAAACATTTCACCTATTACTGTGTAAGTAAACCTGTTGAAATTTATTATATACTGTATTTTGACAAATATTACATACAAAAGTTACGGACTGTATACTTTATGCTTTAGATGAACTCCTCCTTTTTTCCTTGCACCCCTGAAGAAGGAATAGATTATCCCGAAACGCGTTGGGTGTAAGGAGGTTCTATCATACAAACGTTCTATATGGTGATTTGGACTGACTGCGTTCAGTGAATCAATGTTTAATTTTACCTTTTACTATGTTAAAATTATAATAAATAATAATTTTTTACTATAGCATTTTGATACTACTTTATCTAAACCGTGTGTTGCCTATAAAGTCCACCCAGGGGAACCCCTTCTTTTGCTAGAGACAATGGATCTTCCTCATTATATCATCAGGGGGTGGGCGGAGCTGGGAACTGAGGTACAGAGAACTCAGTGCTGGGGGGGGGGGGGGGGGGGGTGGGGGGGGGGGGGGGTCAATGAGAAACCTACCAGAGAGGGATTAAGCCAAAGCAGGATCCACACAACATTGTATTACTATACTTATGGGTTTGATGGGAGCCAACTGCTAAGCATGGTGTCAGTGGGCAGAGTTATATGGGTTGGTGGCCCCAGGGTATAGGATGGTGGTTACAGCCAATCACTGGGATCTGGGACAACATTTTACAATATTCTCCCATTCGGAATGATGTCTCCAGTGTCTAAGCAGATTTATCACTTTATCCCTTCAGTCCAATGATATATGGGAACTCCATACACCCAACACAGCATAGAGGGGCTCGTGAAGGTGGTGGTGAAGGTGTGGAGGTGGCGGAGGGGGGCACCCATATAGAAGGAGATCTGCCCGGCCTCATAATCCAGATATACCCGGACTCTTTCCATGGGGGTATTGACAGAAAGTTCGGTCTCATTATCGTTGTGCATTGCGTTATACGTTTTACCCTTCCTGTCCACACACCAGGACACGTCATTCCTTCCAATAATGGAGTCACCCTTGTCCCTGTATATACACTCATAACACACCCCAACAATCCAGTTATTGGAATGACGGACATGTACTTCCCAATAATGTCTCCCTGAGGAGAAACTCTGATTGCCTAAAACTTGATAATAATCCACAAATCTCTCCTCGGTATCTGGGCGATTCTGATTATTTACCGACTTGGATGCAGTCTTCTTATCACTTGAGATACCTACAAAATTATGAGCCGTGTCCTCATCCAATAACATGTTTACTGCTTTCTGTATATAGATCCCTCCAATTAAACCACTTATTACCTCAGGGAAACTACTGTGGAGTATATGTGAGATCCCATCCACATCCAGAGCCCCTCCATCATGGAGGAGTTCCTCATGTCTCTCTCTGTCATCATCATCATCATCATCATCATATCCATCCTCAGTATCCCACAAGTCACCTGTGTCCGGTTCCTGAAGGACGGTCAATGGATCCGTCATGGCACACAGCTCCTCAAAGTGACGCATCTTCCGGGACAGCTCCTCCATCTTTAATTCGAACTGCTGGATCAGATCAGTAACTGGGCTCAAGATCTGCTCTGCCTGCCTGGAGACCTCACTTAGGACTTTCTCCTCCAGGTCTTCCAGACGTTTCCTGAGCTCTCTGAACAGGGCAGTGTATCTCTCCGTTTCAACATCCACTTTTCTTTGTACTCTTCCCCTGTGTGCCTGCAGACTCCGGACTCTATCTTCTGTCTTGACTTTCTTAGTAATCACTTTCTGAAGACTATTTATCAGTTTCTTCTTCTTCTTTATAAAGGCCTCCTGTAGGGTCTCCACCTGGTGTCCTCGATGTTCTCCAGTTAAACTGCAGGAGATACAGATACAAGTAGAGTCCTCGGTGCAGTAATACTCCAGGATCTTCTTATGGACGGGGCACTTCCTGTTCTCCGGGGTGGTGGTGGGGTCACATATGACGTGTTCTGGGGACTTGCTGTGGACTCTCAGATGGTCATCACATAGAGAAGCCTCACAAAGCAGGCAGGACTTCACAGCAGGTACAGCGGTGTGAATGCAGTAAGTACAGAAGATGCCGGTCTTCTTTGGTTCCGGTGAAGCAGACAGGAAACGTTGTGTGATGTTACGCAGAGTGATATTTCTGTGCGGTGAAGGTCTCTCCTGGAACTCTGCCCTGCACTGAGGGCAGGAATAATCTCCAGACCCCTCTTGGGTATCAAAAAAACGGTCAATGCAGACTTGGCAGAAGTTGTGTCCACATTTCAACATGACGGGATCCGTATAAATGTTCAGGCAGATGGAACAATCCAGCTCCTCTCTCAGGTCTGAGGACGCCATCGCTGACAGCAGAGGAATGAATATCAAAGTTCCTTTTTCTCCAAAACCAGTTCGTCCGAATAGGCAATTTCCTGCATAGGGGGGGAGGGGAGGCTGGGAATGTGCTGCTCAGTGCTGCTTGCACAAAGGAGATCAAAAGATCACAAACACGGCTGAAACAGAAGTGAAAAAAGCCAGAGATCTCCCCCTCAAAAAAACAAATGTAACCGCCCTATCATAAGCAGGGTTGTCTCGTCACATGTAGCCTGATTGGCTGCAGTCAGTCAATGCAAATTTGACCCGGAAGTGCAACCCAGCTGTATCTATATAACCCCTTCCTGTTCTCCCTTTTGTTCCCTCTGCAGATGAAGAGATCTACAAGCAAAGCTTTGGATTGCCATGTCAGCCAAAACAGTTTATTTGTCTGTGTATCTCTGTGTTGCTGATTTGTTTTTTAACCACTTAAGCCCCGAGCCTCTTTCTGAGATTTGTTGTTTACAAGTTAACCACTTAAGGACCAGGCCTCTTTTTCAGATTTGTTGTTTACAAGTTAAAAACACGTTTTTTTGCTAGAAAATTACTTAGAACCCCCAAACATTATACATTTTCTTTTTCCTAACACCCTAGAGAATAAAATGGCGGTCGTTTTAATACTTTATGTCACACCGTATTTGCGCAGCGGTCTCACAAGCGCACTTTTTTTTTTGGAAAAAATAATTTTTTTAACCACTTAAGGACCGAGCCTCTTTTTCAGATGTGTTGTTTACAAGTTAAAAACACGTTTTTTTGCTAGAAAATTACTTAGAACCCCCAAACGTTATACATTTTCTTTTTCCTAACACCCTAGAGAATAAAATGGCGGTCGTTGCAATACTTTATGTCACACCGTATTTGCGTAGCGATCTTACAAGCGCACTTTTTTTTTTTAACCACTTAAGGACCGAGCCTCTTTTTCAGATGTGGTGTTTACAAGTTAAAAACACGTTTTTTTGCTAGAAAATTACTTAGAACCCCCAAACATTACACATTTTTTTTCCCCCTAACACCCTAGAGAATAAAATGGCGGTCGTTGCAATACTTTTATGTCACAACGTATTTGCGCAGCGGTCTTACAAGCGCACTTTTTTTTTTTTGGAAAAAATTATTTTTTTAACCACTTAAGCCCCGAGCCTCTTTCTGAGATTTGTTGTTTACAAGTTAACCATTTAAGGACCAGGCCTCTTTTTCAGATGTGTTGTTTACAAGTTAAAAACACGTTTTTTTGCGAGAAAATTACTTAGAACCCCCAAACATAGAACAGAGAATAAAATGGCATTCGTTTCAATACTTTATGTCACACCGTATTTGAGCAGCGGTCTCACAAGCGCACTTTTTCTTTGGAAATTTTTTTTTTTTTTAACCACTTAAAGAGGAGTGCCCACAAATACTGCAGCTGCTGACTTTTAATAATTGGACACTTACCTGTCCCAGGGTCCAGCGATGCGGGGGAACAAAGCCCCCCCTCGTTCCCCGCTCCGCTCGCGGCGCCGGCATCCTTACTGTGGGCACCGGCTGTGGCTTCACAGCTGGGCGCCCACTGCGCGAGCGGCGCCGTGCGCCATGATACGACACTCAGTCATCTGGGACACGTGACAGGTCCCAGATGACTGTGCGGCGCCGAGGGGAAGTGATGTCAGTGCCCGGGCACTGAAGGTGGCAGACTACGAGGGACCCCCTAGCAACAGGCATTTAGAGGTGAGTAAACATTTTTTTATTTTCCAATAATTTTTTTCTATTTTTTTTTATGATTTTTAAGCACATTTTTTTTCTTTTTTGGTGGCAACACCACATTAAGGACCGAGCCTCTTTTTCAGATGTGTTGTTTACAAGTTAAAAACAAGTTTTTTTGCAGAAAATTACTTAGAACCCCCAAACATTATACATTTCTTTTTCCTAACACCCTAGAGAATAAAATGGCGGTCGTTTCAATACTTTATGTCACACCGTATTTGCGCAGCGGTCTCACAAGCGCATTTTTTTTTTTGGGGAAAAAATCCTTTTTTTAACCACTTAAGGACCGAGCCTCTTTTTCAGATGTGTTGTTTACAAGTTAAAAACACGTTGTTTTGCTAGAAAATTACTTAGAACCCCCAAACGTTATACATATTTTTTCCCCTAACACCCTAGAGAATAAAATGGCGGTGACTTTTATGTCACGCCGTATTTGCGCAGCGGTCTTACAAGCGCACTTTTTTTTTTGGAAGAAATTTATTTTTTTTAACCACTTTACGACCAGCGCACGGCAATGTGCGTCCCTTTTTTAAAGAGGGATATCTCAGTAACGGCAGCAGCTGCTGCCACAATCGAGATATCCATCTCTTCAGGTGCCGGTCGTATTTACGATAATGGTGGTCTCCGTGGCGCGTTCGCCGCAAGATCACCGTTATCGGCGGCGGGAGAGGTGCCCCCACCCCTCCTGCGGCTCTTCCGGGCCCTCCACCACTTACCGGAGCCGTCGGTAGCGGCGGAGGCCATCGGGTCCTTCACACTGCTGGGTATGGAGACGAGTGAGGCTAAGATGGCCCCCACCCGTCTCCATACCATAGCAGGGCGGAAGCGAAGTCAAAACGTCACTTCTGCCCATACCTCTTAACCGCTTAGCGACCGCCTCCTGCACATATACGTCGGCAGAATGACACGGCTGGGCACATCAACGTACAGGTACGTTGTCCTTTAGGAGCCCAGCCGTGGGTCGCATGCGCTGCCGGCGGACCAAAAATGTCCGATGTGTCTGCCATAATGTCGCAGTCACAATAAAAATCGCTGATCGCCGCCATTACTAGTAAAAAAAAAAAAAAAAAAATTCATAAAAATGCTATAAAACTATTCCCTATTTTGTAAACGCTATAACTTTTGCGCAAACCAATCAATAATCTCTAATTGCGATTTTTTTTTTTAACCAAAAATATGTAGAAGAATACGTATCGGCCTAAACTGAGAAAAAAAAAAAATGTTTTTTTTTTATATATTTTTTGGGGGATATTTATTATAGCAAAAAGTAAAAAATAATGCGTTTTTTTCAAAATTGACGCTCTTTTTTTGTTTGTAGCGCAACAAAAAAAAAAAAAAAAAAACGCAGGGGTGATCAAATAACACCAAAAGAAAGCTCTATTTGTGGGGAAAAAAAAGGACGTCAATTTTGTTTGGGAGCCACGTCGCACGACCACGCAATTGTCAGTTAAAGCGACGCAGTGCCGAATCGCAAAAAAGTGCTCTGGTCTTAAGCCAGCAAAATGGTCCGGTCTGAAAGTGGTTAAGACCAGAGCACTTTTTGCGATTCGGCACTGCGCCGCTTTAACTGAAAACTGCGCGGTCGTGCAACATTATACAGAAACAAAATTGATGACCCTTTTTTCCCAAAAATAGAGCTTTCTTTTGGTGGTATTTGATCACCTCTGCGGTTTTAATTTTTTGCGCTATAAACAAAAAAAGAGCGACAATTTTGAAAAAAAAATGCAATATTTTTTACTTTTTGCTATAATAAATATCCCCCAAAAATATATAAAAAAATATTTTTTCTCAGTTTAGGCCAATACGTATTCTTCTACATATTTTTGGTAAAAAAAATTGCAATAAGCGTTTATTGATTGGTTTGCGCAAAAGTTATAGCGTCTACAAAACAGGGGCTAGTTTTATGGCATTTTTATTTTTATAATTTTTTTTTTTAATTAGTAATGGCGGCGATCTGCAATTTTTATTGTGACTGCGACATTATGGCGGACACATCGGACACTTTTGATACTATTTTGGGACCATTGTCATTTATACAGCGATCAATGCTATAAAAAGGCACTGATTTACTGTGTAAATTACACTGGCAGGGAAGGGGTTAACCACTAGGGGGCGATGAAGGGGTTAAGTGTGTCCTAGGGATTGATTCTAACTGTGGTGGGGGGGAGGGGCTACTACTTACATGACAGCAATCGCTGCTCCCGATGACAGGGAACAGTAGATCTCTGTCATGACACATGACGCGCGAAAGGCGGCAAATTTAAAGGAACGTACTTGTACGCCCATTTGCCTGCCTGTGGCATTCTGCTGACGTACATCTGTGTGTGGCGGTCGGGAGCGGTTAATAAACAGCCACTCACCTGTCCCACGATCCAGCGGTGTGCTCACCCCAACCAGCTTCTGCGCACAATCACGGAGGGATGGGGGCGTTTTTTTTTCTCATTTATTACATTTTTTTAATTACCGTATATACTCGAGGATAAGCCGACCCGTATATAGGCCGAGGCACCTAATTTTACCACAAAAAACTGGGAAAACTTATTGACTTGAGTATAAGCCTAGGGTGAGAAATGCGCAGCTACTGTAAGTGGAAAAGAGGAGTAACAATGCCCATTTGCAGCCTCACTGTGCCCATTTGCAGCCATAGGCCCCCCGAACTTCAAACTTGGTAGTTAAGGGTTCCTAGATGCCCCCTAGCTGCAGCCAAATTTGGGGTCTCTGGACCCAAAGGGTCCCAAAATTAAATTGCTGCAGATGGACAGAGTTGACCGACTTTGGGGTCCTGTATCTTGGGGCCACTTGGTGCTAGGGACCCACAATATTGTTGTAGTGTTGGTTCCACTGGGTTTGCATACCAAATTTGGGGTTCCTAGCACAAAGTGGCCCCGAGATACAGGGCCCCAAATTCGGGTCCAAAAATGTCAAGCACTTTTCTGCAGCAGAGAATGAAATTTTCCGAACCAACTTTGGGGCCCCGTATCTCGGGGCCACTCAGTGCTAGTGTTGGTTCCACTGGGTTTGCACACCAAATTGGGGTTCCTAGCACCAAGTGGCCCTGAGATACGGGGCCCCACAGTCGGGTCGGAAAATGTCGTTCTCTGCTGCAGAAAAGTGCTTGACTCCAGTATAAGCCGAGGGGGGCATTTTCAGCACACAAAAAAAATGTGCTGAAAAACTCGGCTTATACTCGAGTATATACGGTAATTTATTTTTTTTTCATTATATTTTTACACTGTGCCTTTTTATTTCATTTTTTTGGATCGCTTTTAATCCTATCACAAGGAATGTAAGCATCCCTTGTGATAGAAATAAGGGATGACAGGTCCTCTTTATGGAGACCCCAAATCTCTCCTCTACTTTTGAAAGCATCAGATATAAAAAAAAAATGGATCTTATGCTTAAAAAAAAAAAATGTTCATCCTAGACTGGAGGCGACGACATGATGTCACTCCAGTCCTCTTAAAACTCCAATCCTATTAGACCTCCAGTCCTCTTAGAACTCCAGTCCTCTTAGAACTCCAGTCCTCTTAGACCTCCAGTCCTCTTAGACCTCCAGTCCTCTTAGAACTCCAGTCCTCTTAGAACTCCAGTCCTCTTAGAACTCCAGTGCTCTTAGAACTCCAGTGCTCTTAGAACTCCAGTGCTCTTAGAACTCCAGTGCTTTTAGAACTCCAGTCCTCTTAGAACTCCAGTCCTCTTAGACCTCCAGTCCTCTTAGACCTCCAGTCCTCTTAGACCTCCAGTCCTCTTAGACCTCCAGTGCTCTTAGACCTCCAGTGCTCTTAGAACTCCAGTCCTTTTAGAACTCCAGTGCTCTTAGAACTCCAGTCCTCTTAGAACTCCAGTCCTCTTAGAACTCCAGTCCTCTTAGAACTCCAGTGCTCTTAGACCTCCAGTCCTTTTAGAACTCCAGTCCTCTTAGAACTCCAGTCCTCTTAGAACTCCAGTCCTCTTAGAACTCCAGTCCTCTTAGAACTCCAGTCCTCTTAGAACTCCAGTCCTCTTAGAACTCCAGTGCTCTTAGAACTCCAGTGCTCTTAGAACTCCAGTGCTCTTAGACCTCCAGTCCTCTTAGACCTCCAGTCCTCTTAGACCTCCAGTCCTCTTAGAACTCCAGTGCTCTTAGACCTCCAGTGCTCTTAGACCTCCAGTGCTCTTAGACCTCCAGTGCTCTTAGACCTCCAGTGCTCTTAGACCTCCAGTGCTCTTAGACCTCCAGTCCTCTTAGAACTCCAGTCCTCTTATGCCCCATACACACGGTCGGAAAATCCGACCACAAAATCCATCTGATTTTTTCCGACGGATTTTGTCCGACACTGGTGTTGCATACACACGGTCAGACAAAGTTGTCGGAAAATCCGATCATTCTGAACGTGGTGATGTTTGTTGCCTACGACGGGACTACGTAGAGGCTAGTAGCCAATAGATTTGGTCTTGTAATGTGATCTGAGCATGCGTGGCACTTTGTCCGTCGGAATTCGCTACACACGATCGGAAAAAGTCCGATAGGACTTTGTTGTCGGAAAATTTAAGAGCAGAAGATAAAACTTTGTCCGTCGGACAATCCGATGGAAAATGTCCGATGGTGCCTACACACGGTCGGAATTTCCAACAATATTGTCCGATAGGACAGAATCCATCGGAAAATCCGACCGTGTGTATGGGGCTTTAGACCTCCAGTCCTCTTAGACATCCAGTGCTCTTAGATCATAGAGACAATCTGGTCTCTCCTCAACTCTGTGGTCAGCCGTGTGAACTGTGGGATCATTTCCTCGGCTCGCTGGTAAGAACAATAAGCCCAAGAAACATCAGCGAATGGCGGGAGGGAGGGGCACCCCTCCTGCTGTTTCTATAAGCGATCCAGCGACTAATCAGCCACTTGGATCACTTATATAAGAAAGAGAATTGCCAGCTGAAAAAAAATGGGGTCATGGCTGGTAGCTTCAGTCATAACGCCAGTAAACCACTTCAGAGCACATCCCAGATCTCCACTCATTGGATCCATAGACATCTACTTCCCAGTAATGGGAAAAATTTGGAAAACTAAGTAATAATGGAAACCAAAACTGGGCATAGATGGTTTTTTTTTTTTTGAGCTGGAGCTGAACGAAAAAAAAGGAGAGAAAAAAGGGCTGCAGCAGCTGATCAACAAAAGTTTTCCAACATTCCTATTCGACAAAGGTGGGCAGCAGATAAGCGGAATCCACAATACAGTCTGTGACCAAGCCAAGCAGCAATCTGAGAAGGTAGTTTGCATTCCAGGCTGGGGTCAGTACCAGGAGAATCCAAAGACTAGGCTGAATGGGTAGGGGCAACAAGGCAAGACAGGGTAGAGAGCAAGGTAGCTAGATGCCATCACAAGCCCAGAGCCCTGGGCTTGTGATTCTCAAACAGAGCACAGCAGCCAATCAGGGCAGAGGAGATGGAACAAGTACCACTACAGCCTTGTCTAGCAGCCAGGATGCTGTGCTCGAAGTTTAGGCACCACTGGCCAATGGTAGCAGGGCCAGTCATCCTGCAACAGAGGTGCCAGCCAGGGCAAAAGACTGCAACGCCTACCAACCAGTAGAAATGAAGGAGGTGTCATCTCCTTGGTCAGGCGGGCAGGCTGGGTCTGGGAAATAGGGGAGCAGAGAAGGAGAGTTTGCCTGTCTCATACTCCTAAAATGACCCCCATCCATGAGGAGAAGATCCAGGACCCTTTGGGGCTGGCTTGGAATCTGCTTTGGAATGTTGGAAACCTGGGGTGGTAAGTGATGGAAATGTTGAAGCAGGTAAAAGGAGAGACCAGCGGGCCTGTCCTTAAGCAATTTCTCTGACTATTTGAGAATCTTTGATCGGTGTAGACCACAAATGGATATGATGAGCCCCCTCCAGCCAGTAATGATATTCCTCTAAATGTAGCAGCCAAAAGTTCATGGTTTCCAATGTCATTGTTGAGTTCTGCACTAGAAAATGTCTGGGAGAAAGAAACGCAAGGGTGCCGGAGAATCGAGGAGGGAGATTGTTGGGAGAGGAATGGACTCACTTCCAACATCCGAAGCATCGACTTCCACAATGAATACAAAAAATAAAGGTCAGGGTGGGTCAGAAATGGTGCAGAGACAAAAACAGATCCAAGTTTTAGAAAGACAAAAATTGGCCTTTGGAAGAAACAGAGCAGTATTAGCCGCTTGGTAAGAGCAGTAATTGGTGCCACCATGGTGAAAAAGGGTTTTCATGAACCTTCTATAGAAGTTTATACAGCCCAAGAAGGACTGGACAGCTTTCAGATCCTTAGGCCGGGTCCAATAGGTGATGGTATCTACAATGGTGTCTACAATGGTGGGGTCCATAGCAATTCTGCATACAAAGAATGCTCTTGGAGTTTGGCTAGTACACCACAGACAAGACGGTAGTGTTTATCTAGGGAGGAGGACACCACACCTACAGACACTGCACCCACATACCCACAGGGACCACACCCACAGACACTGCACCCACATACCCACAGGGACCACACCCACAGACACTGCACCCACATACCCACAGGGACCACACCCACAGACACTGCACCCACATACCCACAGGGACCACACCCACAGACACTGCACACACATACCCACAGGGACCACAGACACTGCACCCACATACCCACAGGGACCACACCCACAGACACTGCACCAACATACCCACAGGGACCACACCCACAGACACTGCACCCACATACCCACAGGGACCACACCCACAGACACTGCACACACATACCCACAGGGACCACAGACACTGCACCCACATACCTACAGACACCAGACCCACAGAGACCACATCCACATACCCACAGACACCACACCCACAGACACTGCACCCACATACCCACAGAGAACACACCCACAGACACTGCACCCACATACCTACAGACACCACACCCACATAGACCACAGACAAAACACCCACAGACACTGCACCCACATACCCACAGAGAACACACCCACATACCCACAGGGAACACAGCCACAGACACTGCACCCACATACCCACAGGCACCACACCCACATACACTGCACACGCATACCCACAGGCACCACACCCACATACACTGCACCCACATACCCACAGGCACCACACCCACATACACTGCACCCACAGACCCACAGGCACCACACCCACAGACCCTGCACCCACGTACCCACAGGCACCACACCCACATACACTGCACCCACATATCGACAGGCACCACACCCACATACACTGCACCCACATACCCACAGGCACCACACCCACATACACTGCACACACATATCTAAAGACACCACACCCACAGACACCACACCCACAGACACCACACCCACATACCTGCAGACACTGCATCACAGACACTGGTTGCTAGAGGTTACTGCACATCATTACTGCTCACTGAAATAAAACAGAAAAACAAGCTCTGCATCCACGTACCCACAGATACAACACCCACAGACACCGCACCCACCTACCCACAGACATGGCACCTACATACCCACAGACACCGCACCCACTGACACTGCACCTACGTACCCAGACACCGCACCCACAGGCACTGCATCCACATGCCCACAGACACCTTACACACACGTACTCACAGACATCCACAGACACCGCACCCACAGACACAACACCCACCTACCCACAGACATGGCACCTATGTACCCACAGACACCGCACCCACTGACACCACACTCACGTACCCAGACACCGCACCCACAGACACTGCACCCACAGACTCACAGACATCCACAGACACTGCACCCACAGACACACACCCACATACCCACAGGGAACACAGACACTGCACCCACATACACTGCACCCACATACCCACAGGCACCACACCCACAGGCACCACACCCACAGGCACCCAGGCACCACACCCACATACACTGCACCCACAGACACTGCACCACACCCACATACACTGCACCCACATATCCACAGGCACCACACCCACATACACTGCACCCACAGACCCACAGGCACCACACCCACATACACTGCACACACATACCCACAGACACTGCACCCACGTACCCACAGGCACCACACCCACATACACTGCACCCACATATCCACAGGCACCACACCCACATACCCACAGTCACTGCACCCACATACCCACAGGCACCACACCCACATACACTGCACACACATATCTAAAGACACCACACCCACAGACACCACACCCACAGACACTACACCCACATACCTGCAGACACTGCACCACAGACACTGGTTGCTAGAGGTTACTGCACATCATTACTGCTCACTGAAATAAAACAGAAAAACAAGCTCTGCATCCACGTACCCACAGATACAACACCCACAGACACCGCACCCACCTACCCACAGACATGGCACCTACATACCCACAGACACCGCACCCACTGACACCGCACCTACGTACCCAGACACCGCACCCACAGGCACTGCATCCACATACCCACAGACACCTTACACACACGTACTCACAGACATCCACAGACACCGCACCCACAGACACAACACCCACCTACCCACAGACATGGCACCTATGTACCCAGACACCGCACCCACTGACACCGCACCTACGTACCCAGACACCGCACCCACATACCCACAGACACCTTACACACACGTACTCACAGACATCCACAGACACCGCACCCACAGACACAACACCCACCTACCCACAGACATGGCACCTATGTACCCACAGACACCGCACCCACTGACACCACACTCACGTACCCAGACACCGCACCCACAGACACTGCACCCACAGACTCACAGACATCCACAGACACTGCACCCACAGACACACACCCACGTACCCACAGACACCGCACCCACGTACCCACAGACACCGCACCCACGTACCCACAGACACCGCACCCACGTACCCACAGACACCGCACCCACGTACCCACAGACACCGCACCCACGTACCCACAGACACCGCACCCACGTACCCACAGACACCGCACCCGCGTACCCACAGACACCGCACCCACGTACCCTCAGACACGGCACCCACGTACCCTCAGACACGGCACCCACGTACCCTCAGACACGGCACCCACGTACCCTCAGACACTGCACCCACGTACCCTCAGACACTGCACCCCTGTACCCACAGACACCACACCCACATACTCACAGACACCGCACCCACGTACCCACAGACACCGCACCCGTGCACCCACAAATCTTTATGATTTGTCACAAGACCCCCTTTTGCCCTCTCTGAAAATGGACATTTTTTCTGGTCCCTCTCCAGATAGTACAGGAGGACAACAGTAACAGCTGAGGGTACATACCAGCCACTTACCCAGTACTCAGTGGAGAGTCTACCTCCCTGTGTCCAGCAAGGGGTTACTATGACACATGTTTAGGAACCTGGCACTGCTCAGGGTTCACACCCCCAATAATGATTATTACCTTTTATTACCAATAATGCTATTACCTTTTGTACCACCACCCCCTCCCTTTAGAATGTAAGCTCTACGAGCCGGGCCCTCCTGTACCTTTTGTATTGAACTGTTACTGTACTGTAATTGTGTTGTCCCCCCTATACATTGTAAAGCACTGCGTAAACTGTTGGCGCTATATAAATCGTGTATAATAATAAATAATAATAATAATGAACTCTAATTGTGACAGTGGCTGAACAGGTGGGGTGTAGGAAGGGTACCACTCCACCCACCTCCTGTGAAATCTAGGACTGGAGGTAGGAGTTAGAAAGAAACGTGTGGGATTTTCAAGGCAACAAACAGTATTTTTGAAAAAAAAAAAGGTATAAATTTATTGATACATCAGAAAATTTACTTTAAAAAACAGGCGGGGTTTTTGCTGCGCAATGACCCCTGGGAGCTGTGTGACAGTATTCCCATGCAGCAGTGGGGGACGCCGTCATCCAGAAATATCGAGAGATTTCGGATGACGCCGGTCACGTGACGAGGGACGGCGCTGCTCGCTCAGATAACTGAGCATGCGCAGGATCGAATGAATGAATGCTGGGAGCACAGCATTCGCCGCATCCCGGAAGAAATTGCTTGTGGGTTTTCAAATGCCCACAAGCAAAATGGAACCGCCCGGGGAGAGATTTTTATAAATTGGATTAAAGCACTAAATCGGCGATCCGGGGATGAAGAAACAGCAACAGGTGAGTGCTACAGTTAGTGGCTAAGGAGAAAACAATGGGAACAAAAAAAAAAAAAAGATAGGTCAGCGGAATCCCGCTTTAAACATACAAAAAAAAAAAGTTTAAAAACAAATATTGCAGATGGTACGAAAAGACATAGTGATACTTAAATCCAACACGTTTCAATAAGCCATAGTTTTTGGAATCTTCATCGGGGAATTGTATCACTGTCTACAAAATAGGTCAAAAACAACATTTTTTAAGAAGGTGTTTATACATGTTCTCCCTCATATTATCCCAGAACTTAGGTTACATGTAGGAGCCCAAAACAACCCTCATATAGCAGAAAAAAATCATTACAAATACTTACATCAACATAATAATGACCATTCGGCCACTCGGGCACTGCCCGAGGGCCCTGGGCCACTAGGGGGCCCCATCAGGGTTGCCAGTCTCAGTAAAACCAGGGACAGTATGTAAAAATCTGTGTTTTTTTTTTACATCTGTCTCTGAAATGTCCCTTACCGACATCCTTTTGGTCTAAAAATCCCGAGATTATAGCTGCCCCACCTCTCCAGTACCTTCTCAGCCAATAGAAACATGTCTGTGTATACTGTGTGTACATGTATGTGTATACTGTGTGATTGTATACTGTGTGTGTGTATACTGTGTGGCCCCATAATCTCTGATTGCCTGGGGGCTAGGGTGACCACATTTCCAAACTGCCATTCAGGGACAACCCCCCCCCCCCCCGCACCCGCCCAAAAAAGAACGGAGGGGGACACGGCGGAAGAACGGAGGGGGACACGGCGGAAGAACGGAGGGGGACACGGCGGAAGAACGGAGGGGGACACGGCGGAAGAACGGAGCGGGACACGGCGGAAGAACGGAGCGGGACACGGCAGAAGAACGGAGGGGGACAGCAGAACAGAGGGGGACACGGTGGAAAAACGGAGGGGGACACGGCGGAAGAACGGAGGGGGACACGGCGGAAGAACGGAGGGGGGACACGGCGGAAGAACGGAGGGGGACACGGCGGAAGAACGGAGGGGGACACGGTGGAAGAACGGAGGGGGACACGGCGGAAGAACGGAGGGGGACACGGCGGAAGAACGGAGCGGGACACAACGGAAGAACGGAGGGGGACAGCAGAACAGAGGGGGACACGGTGGAAAAACGGAGGGGGACACGGCGGAAGAACGGAGGGGGACACGGCGGAAGAACTGAGGGGGACACGGCGGAAGAACGGAGGGGGACACGGCGGAAGAATGGAGGGGGACAGCAGAACGGAGGGGGGACACGGAGGAAAAACGGAGGGGGACAGAACAGAGGGGGACAGGACAGCAGCAGAATGGAGGGGGGACAGTACACCAACCTACCTGTCCTGGAAGTTGGTCAATGTCTTCTGCTGTCTTCCTCCGAAATTGACTGCAGGACGTGCTTTGCAAATGTGCGGATCTCGTGGGCGGGAGGAGCCTGGAGGAGGGCGCGCACGAGGCTCAGGCTGGCTTGGCTGGCTGCTCAGCTCCTGTCTCTCTCTGGTGAGGTGACTGGCGTCACTCAGTCTGTGCTGGCTGGCGGTGGCAGCTGATCTCCCTGGGGGGTGGGGGCGCGCACGCTGGTCGTAGGGTGCGGGGCTGCGGGCGGGTACACTGCCCACACACTGACTTCGGGAGGGAACTGCCCATGTGACTGTCAGCCCGGCCCGCCCCTGAGGCCTCAGCTGAGCTGACGTCACTGGTTACTAGACGCTGGGCGGCCGCTAGCCTAGCAACCGCACAGTGTCAGTCAGAGAGAGTCAGATCATGTAATGTTAACGGTGGCGGCCGGCGGGCGGCGGCGGACGGGCGGAAGTCTGGTGGACAGTGGTGGGCAGCAGTCAGTCACTGTGTTTTTTTTTCATTCCGGGACACTGTATTGTCCCGGAATGAAGCTCGCCGGGACACGGGACATTAAACTTAAATCCGGGACAATCCCGGGCAATCCGGGACACGTGGGCACCCTACTGGGGGCCCCATAATCTCCTATTGCCCGGGGGCCCCATGAGTTGTCAGTCCGCCCCTGTGTGGTAATTGCATTCCCCATGGGTATCAGCCCTTGCCTTCAATCAATGGATCTGTCTGAAAGTGGATCCCAGCAATTTCTACAGGACGGTCCGGATATAAAATATCCAAATGTATATTGGTGTTTTTAAGACACTGTAAACACTGAACATAATTGTGTAGTGTTAGAAAGGGCATAGAAAAAGCACGAGGGAGGGAAATTGCCGAATATCGTACTTACTATTATAGTAGGTCTTCCATGGAATCCTCCAAAGGCTGAAGTGTAATGACACCTAATGCCCCGCTACAGATTTAAACCTCCTCCAGCCACATGCTGAGGAGGGGAAATGACACCAAACACCATCCTTGGCGTCCTATTTATAGTGTGTACCGGGTTCCGCCCCGCCCTATCACGTGACCCTGATGACGCGGCGCGCAATAGCGTACCGCGTCATCCAAAACGAGCCGCGCCTTTGGACATCCTGTGTCTCCGCGCGCCTCCTTGCTACGATACAGTTGGACGCTAGTGACGGCGCCTAGTCACGTGACCATGATGACGCGGCACGCCAGAGCTTACCGCGCCATCAATGACGAGCTATGCACTAGACACCGTGTGTCCGCGCACGCCTCGTTGCCACAGTGACAGGGACGCTCAAAGGTCCCGCCCATCCCTGTTAAAATAACCTGGTATGAGGCGGCGCCATCACTAGATGTCACACGGTATAGGGCAGTGATGGCGAACCTATGGCACGCGTGCAGAGCCATCTCTGTGGGCACACGAGAGGGTCCAGGACAAAGCTAGAGGTCTCTCTCTCCTCTCAGCCCCCCTCCCTCTCTCTCAGCCCCCCTCTTTTTCCGTCTCCCCCTCTTTGTGCCCCCCCCCCTCTCTCTGTTCCCCTCTCTCAGCTCACCCCTCTCTCAGCATCTCTCTTGCACCCCTCTCTCTCTATCCCTCCCTTCTCTCTCTCTGTCGCCCTTCTCTTTCTCTGTTCCCTCTCTCTCTGTCCCCCATCTCTTTCTCTCTCAGCCCCTCTCCCTCTCTCTGTTGCCCCTCTCTCTCAGCATCCCTCTCACACCCCTCTCTCTCAGCCCCTCTCCCTCTCTCTCAGCCCCCCTCCCTCTCTCTGTTCCCCCTCTCTCTCAGCATCCCTCTCACACCCCTCTCTCTCTGTCCCCTCTCTCTCTCGCTCCCTCTCCCCTCTCTCTCAGCATATCTCTCACCCCCCCCCCTCTCAGCCCCTCTCCCTCTCTCTCAGCCCCTATCCCTCTCTCTCAGCCCCCCCCCCTCTCTCCCTCTCTGTTCCCTCTCTCTGTTCTCTCTCTATATCTCTCACACCCCTCTCTCTCTGCCCCCTCCATCTCTCTCTCAGCCCCTCTCCCTCTTTCTGTTCCATCTCTCTCTCACAAACTCTCTCTCTCTGCCCCCTCTCTCTCAGCCCCCCTCCCTCTCAGCGTCTGTGTCACACCCCTCACTCTCACTGTCCCCCCCTCTCTCTCTCTCCCACACTCCCCTCTCTCTCACACCCCCCTCTCTCTCTCTATCTCACACAATCCCTCTCTCTCACACAACCCCTCTCTCTCTCTCACACAACCCCTCTCTTTCTCTCAGCCCCCCTCTCTCGCGAATTCCCGTGTTGGCACTTTGCAACACAAAACCAATGTATTTATTTCAGTTTGGGCACTCAGGCTCAAAAAGGTTCGCCATCACTGGTATAGGGATTGTGATGCAATATGCATATTAGGCCAGTCCAGTGATATTTCCACTGAAGACCAGACCTACACTTGAGGCGATTCAGTTCGCATTGTAGCGCTATACAAGTTATTCATTCATTCATTCATTCATACACTCCTTCGACAACTTCCAATATCTGGACATAAAATCCACACAGTGGGGACGCTGACAGGAGGAAATGTCATAGGCACAACTTTCGGAAGAAAACCTACTGGTGGAAAACATCACAATTAAGTGACATTATTAACGGCCCTATTAGTCATGGCAACCACTGAAAATTATCTGTGGCCCCCCGACTAGGGGCGGACTGAAAACTCATGGGGCCCCCGGGCAATAGGAGATTATGGGGCCCCCAGGCAATCAGAGATTATGGGGCCACACAGTATATACACACACACTATACAATCACACAGTATACACAGACAGACACGAGGTGGGGCAGCTATAGTCTCGGGATTTTTAGACCAAAAGGAAGTCGGTAAGGGACATTTCAGAGACAGATGTAAAAAAAAAAACACAGATTTTTATATACTGTCCCTGGTTTTACTGAGGCTGGCAACCCTGATGGGGCCCCCCTAGTGGCCCGGGGCCCTCGGGCAATGCCCGAGTGGCCAAATGGTCAGTCCGCCCCTGCGCCTGACTAAAGGCCATAATAAGGACTAAAACCACTGGCACATTCCTCTCCAATCGTAGTGGGGATTCCACTTGAAGGAGAGTAAGAAGACCCCCTAAAGGCTCATAGAGTCACAGAGGCTCTTTTTGTGCCAGGTAGAATTAGTGGGACCCCCATATATATATATATATATATATATATATATATATATATATATATAATAAAGCGACCCCTAGTAAAAATTGCTCTTCTCCATGGAAGGGTTATATGGGGCGGAGAGCTGAACTGGTTAAGCTGATTGATTATGATTATCAGCAAATGCGTTGCGTGTTTAGATGCAATGGGGGTGCCATTCAGAATGATTGGCATTCCTGTGCGTCTCCACAGAGTTTTGGCTGCGGGTGGAGGAACATCTGCTATTCCTGCACCCGCAACCAATCACGGCAGTGTGAACATAGTGATTCTTTAGAAATGTGATTCATTATATTACTGATAGATTTAACCACTTCAATACAGGGCTTTTATACACCTTTCCTTACCAGACCAATTTTTTAGCTTTCAGCGCTCTCACACTTTGAATGACAATTACTCAGTCATTCTACACTCTACCCAAACCAAATTTTTATCATTTTTTTTCTCACAAACAGAGCTTTCTTTTGGTGGTATTTAATTACTGCTGGGTTTTTTATTTTTTGCAATATAAGCGAAAAAAGAGAGAAATTTTTGAAAAAAAAAAAAAAAAAAACACTTTTTTTTTAAGTTTCTATTGAAATTTTTTGCAAATAAAATTTTTTTCTTCAGAAATTTGGGCCAAAATGTGAACTGCTACATATCTTTAGTAAAAATAACCAAAATAAGTGTATATTATTTGGTTGCTGTGAAAGTTATAGCGTCTAAAAGCTATGGTGCACATCATTGAAAAATGATCACATCTGATCACACCTGATGCACTGACGGCCCATCTCATTTCTTGAGACCCGAACAAGCCAGGAAACTACAAATACCCCCCAAATTACCCCTTTTTGGAAAGCAGACATTCCAAGGTATTTAGTAAGAGGCATGGTGAGTTTTTTGAAGTTTTCATTTTTTTCCACAATTCTTGGAAAAATTATTATTTTTTTTTTGCACAAAATTGTCATAATAACAAGTTATTTCTCTCACACAGCACATGCATACTTGCAATGACACCCCAAAATACATTCTGCTACTCCTCCTGAGTAGAGTGATACCACATGTGTGAGACTTTTACACAGCCTGGCCACATACAGAGGCCCAACATCCAAGTAGCACTGTCAGGTGTTCTAGGAGCATAAATTACACACATAAATTCCTGCCAACCTATCACATTGTTGAAGGCCCTTCATATTTCTAACACATAGCATGTACTGTACATACCAATTACAAACCAAAATACATTCTGCTGAGAAAAGGGTAAAGAAAAGATTACCTGCGGTTTTAGTAGTGCAGTGGTCCACAGAGGAGAGCACCGGTCCAGGCAGCAGGCAGGAACGTAGACAGCGACAGCAAAACAGGCAGCAGGCAGGAATAGTCAGCACAGGTAGAGATGTTGTCAACACAGCCAATGCATTAGTCCAGATAGCAGGCAGGGATGTGGTCAGCAGCAGCAAAAGGATCAAAGGATCGCCCATGCAGCAGGCAGGAATACTGTCCATAGTTAGTAAAGGCAGCAGGCAGAGGTATGGTCAGCACAGCCAGAGTATTTTATTACAGGGAGCAGACAGGACCATCAAGCTTAGGGCATCGTTCAGGGAAGAATGGGGAGAGGGGTAGAGGCTTCTCCCACCCAAATCTCTTTGAAGCCTCCAGACAACCAGACCCTGTTTTGGGAACTCCGAACACTATTCTGGAGCTCCTCACATATGTGAGACCCCTGTGTAGCAGGGTAAAAGATCAGTCCAAGGGGCAGGCAAAAAACATGGTCAACAGGCTAAGGTCAGTGCAGGTAAAAGGCAGACATAGACGGTAGGCAGAGGCATAGTCGATACAGTCCAGGGTCAGTTCACTTGAAAGGCAGAAACATGGCGGATAAACAATGCAGACGGTAGGCAGAGGCATAGTCAAGAAACAGGCCAGGGTCAGTTCACATGGAAGCCAATGATATGGTTGGTTGAGGCAGGGAAATATTCAAGACAGAAATTGAAAACGGGGAAATGGCAGTCTATTGGAAATATGGGCTAATAGTTTTCCAGAGTGTGATATCACCTGAAGCATTCTACGATGCAAAGGCCAGTTTGGGAGGGACAATCGGGACAATAGCAGCTGGTGTCTTTCCTAATTCCTCTTTTCGCGCACACCCGACATTTTTTTTGGCATCGTCTTCCGGATGCTGATGGTGGAATATGTTCCGGAAAACTACGCTCATGTAGCCTGCTGCCAGAATCTGAGCGAATGCTTTCTGGGGGGAGGGATTCTTCTTGATAGATAAGTAAAGTGACAATGTCTTCAATATACTTTATGAAGGTGGTGGGTGTTTCTGAGGATTTTTGGTAGATGATAAAAGAATTTAAAAGGGCCAAATGAAAAAAGTAAATTGCGACTTTTTTGTACCAAAAAAGGGATTTTCTTGTTGAAAGATAGGGCTGCAACATTTGGTCATTTAAATCCACCCCCCCCCCCCCATACATTTATTATACGCATTGATGCAGGAAGGCTTGCGAACGGGACTGCGTCTTCTATGAAGTTCCACCGAGGTGTCATTGTGGATGGTGGACATCATGTACACGTCTTTACTATCCCTCCACTTCACAGCCAACACTTCCTCATTCCTCAAGCTTGCCAATTCCCCCCTTGGAATGGTTGTGGTGACAAGACGCTGTGGGAAGCCCTTTCGGTTTTTCCTTGTTGTACCACAGGCCAAAAAGTTTTTTTTAGGTACAGGTGGCGGAGAAGGGGCAAACTGGTGCAAAATTGGGTGCACTGGGCCTCTCCTCCTGGGGCTAGCAGCGCTTGAACTGGGCCTCCCCTCCTGGGGTCTACCGCCGTTGGCACGGCTGGTAGATGCCTGGGGTTCAGACCGTCTTCTTTTAGGACAGACTGCTTCCTCCTCCAATTCGGATCCTGAGGTGCTGCCTTCAGGGGGCTCATATTCCGAACCAGAAACGGAAACAGAACTGAGCGGTGAGAGCTCCCCGATGCTCTCATCGCTCAGACTGAGTATTTGGTATGCCTCTTCTGGGGTGTACACCTTTCTGGACATAGTGGCTGTAGGTACTCTGGTGGCAGGTGGTGAGGTGGCGGGTATTCTGGTGAGGTGGCGGGTACTCAGGTGGCAGGTGGTGAGGTGGCAGGTACTCTGGTGGCAGCTGGTGAGGTGGCGGGTACTCTGGTGGTACTCTGGCAGGTGGTGAGGTGGCGGGTACTCTGGTGGTACTCTGGCAGGTGGTGAGGTGGCGGGTACTCTGGTGGTACTCTGGCAGGTGGTGAGGTGGTGGGTACTCTGGTGGCAGGTACTCTGGTGAGGTGACAGGTACTCCTGATGACAGGTTCTCTTTATTTAGGGGGGGGTGATCTGGGCACAGAAATGTATATACTAGTGGGTACAGTATATAGGTAACTCACTGTTAGCTGATCTCCTCCTCACGCTGGATCGGTGTGTGAAGAGGAGAACCCAGCAACAAGAGTTACCACACTTTTTTTGTTTACATTTAGTGACTGGCTGTCATTGGACACAGCCAGTCACTAAATAGCCAATTTCATTGGCTTTTTACATTGATCGGGACTGAGCTGTATCCAAGGCAAAAGCCTCAGCCAGCCTCAGTCCCGATCACGGCACTGCTCGTCCCCGGGAGCGCGCGCGTGCGCAGTGCACGCCGCTTCCCGTCCACAGACAAGCAGCGCCAGCTAGTGACGGATCACAGCCGGTAACGCTGCTCCGTCGAACACCGCCCCCACTTCAATACCCCCATCGGGGAACACACACCAGACCCCCCCCCCCTGGGGCCCGCAGTAGCGGCGGAAAGCTGAGGACGTCATATGACGCCCACCCAGGATGGGAGATCCACCTTGTGGGCGTCATTTTGACTATGGCTGGGTATTGAAGTGGTTAAGTACTGACGCATTGTAATAGCAAAAAATTAGAGGAGAGACCCTTTATAATAAAAATGCATGATAACAGGCACACTTTATACTTGTAGTCTAGGGTGCCCACGTGTCCCGGATTGCCCGGGATTGTCCCTGACTTGAGATTTTAGTCCCGTGTCCACAGTGACCACTGACCAGACCAGTCCGCTCCACCGTCTCACTTCTCCCTTCCGCCGCCAGCCTGCCACCCTTATAAAGTTTAACGCATCATAGGCTGGCTGCCAGGCTGGTTGCTAGGCTAGGGGCCGCTCCGCGTCTAGCAACGTCAGCTGAGGCCTGAGGGGCGGGCTGACAGACACGTGGGCGGCACTGGCAGTCAGTGTGGGCAGTGCACTCGCCCGCATCCTATGGCTGAGAGGCAAGCAGTGCGCGTGTCCACCTCTCAGTAGTCCAGAGAGAGAGAGAGAGAGAGAGCAGCCACAGTGGGCCGGCCAGCAGTGTACAAAGTGGCGCCAGTGACCTGTGACGCCAGTGACGGTGACCAGACTCACCCCAGACAGAGCCAGTGCCACAGTTGTTTAAACTTCTCTCCTGAGCACTGCAGCCAGCCAGCCTGAGCCTCGTCTGACTGAGTCCTCCTCCAGGCTCCTCCCGCCCACGAGGTCCGCAAGTGCCGCCTGCAGTCAGTGCCAGACTTTCTTCCAGAACCAGGACAGGTTAGTGTACTGTCTGTGTTACACTCACACTTTGTCCCCCTCCGTTCTGCTGCTGTCCCCCTCCGTTCTGCTGTCCCCCTCCATTCTTCCTCCGTGTCCCCCTCCGTTCTGCTGCTGTCCCCCTCCGTTTTTCCTCCGTGTCCCCCTCCGTTCTGCTGTCTCCCTCCATTCTTCCTCCGTGTCCCCCTCCATTCTGCTGTCCCCCTCCGACGGAGGGGGACAGCAGAACGGAGGTGGACACAGAGGAAGAATGGAGGGGGACACAGAGGAAGAAAGAAGGGGGACAGCAGAACAGAGGGGGACATGAAGGAAGAACGGAGGGGGACAGCAGCAGAACAGAGGGGGGCACGGAGGAAGAACGAAGGGGGACAGCAGAACAGAGGGGGACAGCAGAACGGAGGGGGACACAGAGGAAGAACAGAGGGGGACAGCAGAATGGAGGGGGACATGGAGGAAGAACAGAGGGGACAGCAGCAGAACAGAGGGGGACACAGAGGAAGAACGGAGGGGGACAGCAGAACGGAGGGGGACATGGAGGAAGAACGGAGGGGGACAGCAGCAGAACGGAGGGGGACACGGAGGAAGAACGGAGGGGGGCAGCAGAACAGAGGGGCCCCCCTCTGTTCTGCTGTCCCCCTCCGTTCTTCCTCCGTGTCCCCCTCCATTCTGCTGCTGTCCCCCTCCGTTCTGCTGTCCATACTACCTGTCTAAACTGGTTACCACACCACCTGTCTAAACTTGTTACCACTTTTATTTTTTACCAAAAATTGGCAAAAAAAAGTATCAAAAACATATATTTTGTGCGGGGGGGGGGGGGGGGGGGGGGGGGGGTGTCCCAGAATGGCAGTTTGGAAATGTGGTCACCCTATTGTAGTCAGAGTCTTCAAGCGGGAAATGCGATATTCCTAAGAACCAAGGCCTGAGTTGTGCCTTGGCCTGGCTGGTCAGTATGAAAAGAGGGCATACCCTGAATGTAAGAATGAGAAGTACTATGAGTATGTATGAAAGGCTGGGGGAACGGGTGGGTGGGAACCCAGAAACGCAGACGACACTGGCCCTGACGGAGACGGAGGAGGATTAAATAGCCCTCTCAGGCTCCTCCTACAAATACAGATCCTACAAATACAGGCTTTACACTAGTGATACATTTACAGTAAATGGTGACAGTCTCACTCCTCCTGTTGTAAACTCCATCATATAAAATGAAAGAGAGAATGATTCCTGAAGAAGAGAGAGCGAATGGCAAAAATAATGCTTATTGTGTGCCACATCCAAATTACACAATAGAAAAAGAAGAAAAACATTTCACCTATTACTGTGTAAGTAAACCTGTTGAAATTTATTATATACTGTATTTTGACAAATATTACATACAAAAGTTACGGACTGTATACTTTATGCTTTAGATGAACTCCTCCTTTTTTCCTTGCACCCCTGAAGAAGGAATAGATTATCCCGAAACGCGTTGGGTGTAAGGAGGTTCTATCATACAAACGTCCTATATGGTGATTTGGACTGACTGCGTTCAGTGAATCAATGTTTAATTTTACCTTTTACTATGTTAAAATTATAATAAATAATAATTTTTTACTATAGCATTTTGATACTACTTTATCTAAACCGTGTGTTGCCTATAAAGTCCACCCAGGGGAACCCCTTCTTTTTCTAGAGACAATGGATCTTCCTCATTATATCATCAGGGGGTGGGCGGAGCTGGGAACTGAGGTACAGAGAACTCAGTGCTGGGGGGGGAGGGTCAATGAGAAACCTACCAGAGAGGGATTTAGCCAAAGCAGGATCCACACAACATTGTATTACTATACTTATGGGTTTTATGGGAGCCAACTGCTAAGCATGGTGTCAGTGGGCAGAGCTATATGGGTTGGTGGCCCCAGGGTATAGGATGGTGGTTACAGCCAATCACTGGGATCTGGGACAACATTTTACAATATTCTCCCATTCGGAATGATGTCTCCAGTGTCTAAGCAGATTTATCACTTTATCCCTTCAGTCCAATGATATATGGGAACTCCATACACCCAACACAGCATAGAGGGGCTCGGTGAAGGTGGTGGTGAAGGTGTGGAGGTGGCGGAGAGGGGCACCCATATAGAAGGAGATCTGCCCGGCCTCATAATCCAGATATACCCGGACTCTTTCCATGGGGGTATTGACAGAAAGTTCGGTCTCATTATCGTTGTGCACTGCGTTATACGTTTTACCCTTCCTGTCCACACACCAGGACACGTCATTCCTTCCAATAATGGAGTCACCCTTGTCCCTGTATATACACTCATAACACACCCCAACAATCCAGTTATTGGAATGACGGACATGTACTTCCCAATAATGTCTCCCTGAGGAGAAACTCTGATTGCCTAAAACTTGATAATAATCCACAAATCTCTCCTCGGTATCTGGGCGATTCTGATTATTTACCGACTTGGATGCAGTCTTCTTATCACTTGAGATACCTACAAAATTATTAGCCGTGTCCTCATCCAATAACATGTTTACAGCTTTCTGTATATAGATCCCTCCAATTAAACCACTTATTACCTCAGGGAAACTACTGTGGAGTATATGTGAGATCCCATCCACATCCAGAGCCCCTCCATCATGGAGGAGTTCCTCATGTCTCTCTCTGTCATCATCATCATCTCCATCCTCAGTATCCCACAAGTCACCTGTGTCTGATTCCTGAAGGACGGTCAATGGATCCGTCATGGCACACAGCTCCTCTAAGTGACGCATCTTCCGGGACAGCTCCTCCATCTTTAATTCGAACTGCTGGATCAGATCAGTAACTGGGCTTAAGATCTGCTCTGCCTGCCTGGAGACCTCACTTAGGACTTTCTCCTCCAGGTCTTCCAGACGTTTCCTGAGCTCTCTGAACAGGGCAGTGTATCTCTCTGTTTCAACATCCACTTTTCTTTGTACTCTTCCCCTGTGTGCCTGCAGACTCCGGACTCTATCTTCTGTCTTGACTTTCTTAGTAATCAGTTTCTGAAGACTATTTATCAGTTTCTTCTTCTTCTTTATAAAGGCCTCCTGCAGGGTCTCCACCTGGTGTCCTCGATGTTCTCCAGTTAAACTGCAGGACATACAGATACAAGTAGAGTCCTCGGTGCAGTAATACTCCAGGATCTTCTTATGGACGGGGCACTTCCTGTTCTCCGGGGTGGTGGTGGGGTCACATATGACGTGTTCTGGGGACTTGCTGTGGACTCTCAGATGGTCATCACATAGAGAAGCCTCACAAAGCAGGCAGGACTTCACAGCAGGTACAGAGGTGTGAATGCAGTAAGTACAGAAGATGCCGGTCTTCTTTGGTTCCGGTGAAGCAGACAGGAAACGTTGTGTGATGTTACGCAGAGTTATATTTCTGTGCGGTGAAGGTCTCTCCTGGAACTCTGCCCTGCACTGAGGGCAGGAATAATCTCCAGACCCCTCTTGGGTATCAAAAAAACGGTCAATGCAGACTTGGCAGAAGTTGTGTCCACATTTCAACATGACGGGATCCGTATAAATGTTCAGGCAGATGGAACAATCCAGCTCCTCTCTCAGGTCTGAGGACGCCATCGCTGACGGCAAACAGAGGAATGAATATCAAAGTTCCTTTTTCTCCAAAACCAGTTCGTCCGAATAGGCAATTTCCTGCATAGGGGGGGAGGGGAGGCTGGGAATGTGCTCAGTGCTGCTTGCACAAAGGAGATCAAAAGATCACAAACACGGCTGAAACAGAAGGGAAAAAAAGCCAGAGATCTCCCCCCCAAAAAAACAAATGTAACCGCCCTATCATAAGCAGGGTTGTCTCGTCACATGTAGCCTGATTGGCTGTAGTCAGTCAATGCAAATTTGACCCGGAAGTGCAACCCAGCTGTATATATGCAGTATTAGGTTTGTGGGCGGGAGGATTAACCCCTTCCTGTTCTCCCTTTTGTTCCCTCTGCAGATGAAGAGATCTACAAGCAAAGCTTTGGATTGCCATGTCAGCCAAAACTGTTTATTTGTCTGTGTATCTCTGTGTTGCTGATTTGTTTTTTAACCAGTTAAGCCCCGAGCCTCTTTCTGAGATTTGTTGTTTACAAGTTAACCACTTAACCACTTGCTTACTGGGCACTTAAACCCCCCTCCTGCCCAGACCAATTTTCAGTTTTCGGTGCTCTCACGCTTTGAATGACAATTACTCAGTCATGCAACACTGTACCCAAATTAATTTTTTGTCCTTGGTGGTATTTGATCACCTCTGGGTTTTTTTATTTTTTGCGCTATAAATGAAAAAAGACCGAAAATTTTGAAAAAAAGATGCATTTTTCTTCGTTTCTGTGATAAAATTTAGCAAATTATTAATTTTTCTTCATAAATTTTGGCCACAATTTATACTGCTACATATCTTTGGTAAAAATAACCCAAATTAGTGGATATTATTTGGTCTTTGTGAAAGTTAGAGAGTCCACAAACTGTGATGCAAATCATACAAAATCAATCACACCTGATGCACTGGTGGCCTATCTCATTTCTTGAGACCCGAACAAGCCAGGAAAGTACAAATACAGGGGGTCCCCGAGTTACGAACTCCTTAGGGACCGCCCGCCTGTTCTTAAGTCGAAAATGTTCGTAAGTCGTAAGTTCGTAAGTCGGCCGCGCATGCGCAGACCGACAAATACGGACATTTCCGATGTTCCGTCTAATGCCGGTCTGCGCATGCGCGGCAAATTACGGACATTTCCGAAGTTTGCCGGCATTTTCCGAGGCTCCGTATGGCCGCGCATGCGCAGAACGGCCGGGATACGGCGGAAAATGGCGGAGGGTCCCCGCAGCACCCCGTTCGTAAGTAGGGGATGTTCGTAGATCGGGCGTTCTTAAGTCGGGGACCCCCTGTACCCCCTAAATTACCCCTTTTTTGAAAGTAGACATTCCAAGGTATTTAGTAAGAGGCATGGTGAGGTTTTTGATGTTGTCATTTTTTCCCACAATTCTTTGCAAAATAAAAAAAAAATTTCCCCACAAAATTGTCATTGTAATAGGTTATTTCTCTCACATGGCATGTGTATACCACAAATGACACCCCAAAATAAATTCTGCTACTCCTCCTGAGTATTACGATACCACATGTGTGGGACTTTTCCACAGCCTGGCCACTTAGAGAGGCCCAACATGCAGGGAGCGCCATCACATGTTCTAGGAGGATAAATTACACATCTAACTTGTTGACTACCTATTACACCTTTGAAGGCCCTGGAGCACCAGGACAATGACACGTGACTCTGACGTGGCACTGATGACAGATGGCACTGATACATGGCACTGATGACATGTGACACTGATGTGGCACTTATGACAGATGCCACTAATACGGGACACTGATGACACGTGACACTGATGACAGATGGCACTAATATGTGGCATTTATGACAGATGGCACTTATATGTGGCACTGATATTACGTGGCACTGATGAGAGATGGCACTAATACGTGGCACTGATGACAGATGGCACTAATACGTGGCACTAATGACACGTGACACTGATGACAGATGGCACTGATACGTGGCATTGATGACACGTGACACTGATAACAGATGGCACGTGACGCTGATGACAGATGGCACTGATACGTGGCACTGATGACAGATGGCACTAATATGTGGCACTGATGACACGTGACACTGATATGGCACTGATGACAGATGGCACTATGTGGCACTGATGACATGTGGCACTGATGACAGATGGCACTTATACATGGCACTGTGGACAGGTGGCACTGGGGACAAATGGCACTGGGACAGGTGGCACTGACAGATGGCATAGGGGACAGGTGGCACTGGGGACAGGTGGCACTGACAGATGGCACTGGGGACAGATGGCACTGACAGATGGCAGTGGGGACAGGTGGCAGTGGGGACAAATGGCAATGGGGACAGATGGCAATGGGGACAGCCGTTCATCTCTCCCTCCTAACACGCTGTCTCTGTGTGAGGATGGAGAGCGGCGCTGAGAGGTGATCTCATATGTGTACATATGAGATCATCTCTCATTGGACACGCCGATCGCGCTGTAAACGGCCACTGTGATTGCCCGTTTACATCGATCTGTGACTGGCTGTGTCCGAGGGACACAGCCAGCACAGAACTTCCCCGATGCTCGCTCTCAGGAGTGCGCATTGCCGAAGTAAACAGGAGGTCCAGGGATGCCCTTCCGGCAGGGAGCGTCCGCGCTGTAGCCGTCTTTCGGCTATAGCGTGGGTGCCAAGTGGTTAAGGGCCGAGCCTCTTTTTCAGATTTGTTGTTTACAAGTTAAAAACAAGTTTTTTTGCTAGAAAATTACTTAGAACCCCCAAACATACATTTTTTTTCCTAACACCCTAGAGAATAACATGGTCGTTGCAAATCTTTTATGTATTTGCGCAGCGGTCTTACAAGCGCACTTTTTTTTTTGAAAAAATAGAAGGCCGGAAGTGACGTCAAAACGTCACTTCTGCCCATACCTCTTAAAGCGGTTCTGCACACATTTAATTTAGTAAATCTCTTTGCCTTCCAAATCAGGCAAAAAGTACTAAATGAAGTGTGTTTTTTTTTTTTCCACTTACCTTGTAATCGCTGACTTCCTTTCCTCTGTCTCTGCGACGGTGGGCGGGGTCTCTGCGTCGATCGTCGTCATGCCGCACTGTCTCCTGGGATCTGGTGTTATTGATCCCAGGAGTCAGTGCGGACATCTTCCGAAATCTCGCGAGATTTCGGCCACATCTTCCGAGATTTCGGAGAACGTGAGCTGCACTTCGCCGTTACTGCGCACGCGCGAGATCGGTGCAGTAACGGCGGTGCATGCTGGGCCATCTGAAGTGCCTGTGGGGTTTCACATGCCCACAGGCAAGATGGCACCCAGCAGGAAGGATGTTTCTAAATTATTTTACAGGACGAAAACCGGCAGCAATGACTTAGTGAACATGAACACGTGAGTACTTAAATAACATCTTGCAATCCATTGCATTGCACAAAAAAAAAACAGACATTGCAGAACCGCTTTAAAGGAACATTTTTTTTTTTTTTTTTTGCATTTAAAGTGGTATTTCCCCCCTAAAAAAAAAAAAAAAAAAAGGCTTAAAATTCCTAAAAAAAAATAAAATAAAATAATTGGAAAAATATATTTTTACATACCTCTAAATGCCTGTTGCTAGGGGGTCCCTCGTAGTCTGCCTCCTGCTAGCCTCGGCTCAGCGCAGGAAGGGCTCCCCAGTCATCTGGGACCTGTCACATGTCCCAGATGACTGTGCGGACAATCACGGCATGCGGCGCCGCTCGCACATGCGCAGTGGGTGCAGCCGGGTGCCCACAGTTGCAATGCCGGCGCCGCCGAGCGGATCGGGGGGATAGCGGAGCTTTGACCTCCCGCTAGGGTGACCACATTTCCAAACTGCCATTCAGGGACACCCCCCCCCCTCTGTTAGCACTCCCCTCTCTGTCAGCACCCCCCTCTCTGTCAGCCCACCCCCTCTCTGTCAGCCCCCCATCAGCCCACCCCTTTTTGCCCACCCCCTCTGTCAGTCCACCCTTTTCTGTCAGCACCCTCTCTCTGTCAGCCCACCCCTCTGTCAGCATCCCCTCTCTGTCAGCTCACCCCTCTGTCAGCATCCCATCTCTGTCAGCACCCCCCTCTCAGTCAGCCCACCCCCTCTCTGTCCGCACCCCCTCCACCCCCCTGAAAAGAAATTTGCAGATTTTTGGGGCAGGGGCATATGAACTCAGCAGGATGGACAGTGGGATGCACAGGGGGACAGTGGGATGCATAGGGGGGCCGTGAGATGGACAGGGGGGCCGTGGGATGGACAGGAGGAACGTGGGATGGGCAGGGGGACCGTGGGATGGACAGGGGGACCGTGGGATGGACAGGGGGACCGTGGGATGGACAGGAGGACCGTGGGATGGACAGGGGGACCGTAAGATGGACAGGGGGACCATGGGATGGACAGGAGGACCATGGGATGGACAGGGAGGCCGTGGGATGGTGGGGGGCTGCTGCAGGTGTAGTGAGAGGCAAACAAGTAGTGGGAGAGAAGAGACAGTGAACAGCTGGACAGAAGGGCAGGGTGTGAGGAGTCATCATGTGTGCAGTGATGCAGGAAAGATCTTCAGCTCTTAGGGGTTCATGTTGGGACCTGTGGGGGGACAGTGGGATGCATAGGGGGGCCGTGAGATGGGCAGGGGGACCGTGGGATGGACAGGGGGCCGTGGGATGGACAGGGGGACCGTGGGATGGACAGGGGGACCGTGGGATGCACAGGCGGACCGTGGGATGGACAGGGGGGCTGTGGGATGGTGGGGAGGGGGCTGCTGCAGGTGTAGTGAGAGGCAAACAAGTAGTGGGAGAGAAGAGACAGTAAACAGCTGGACAGAAGGGCTGGGTGTGAGGAGTCATCATGTGTGCAGTGATGCAGGAAAGATCTTCAGCTCTGAGGGGTTCATGCTGGGACCTGTAGTTTTTCACTTTTGGGGGGGTCACATCCCCCAAAAGTGAAGGATTTCAAGTCCCAGCATGAACCCTGCCCTGCTATCTAAGGATGTGTCCTCCTTCCATCCAGGGTGTAATGTCATCTGTCAGTGTCCTCTCCTGCCCACCCTTATCTGCCTCCTCTGCACAGTGCACTGATAGGCTTGCTATCTCCAGGCTAACACACACTCTGAGTCTCCTTGAAGTGCTGACAGCACAGAACTCTGGCTGCTGGGGGAGAGCTGACTGAGGATTTTAACCCCAATGGATCTGTCTTAAGCCTCATACACACGATCGGACCGCGGACCAACTTTTCCGTGGATATTTGCCCAAAGGGCGTTGGCCCCAAGTTGGTATTGCATACACACGGCAGGACTTTTTCAGCCAACTTTCACCAAATCACTTGGTTTTTCTGCTCTTTACCGCCACCTTTGGTCAACTTCTGTATTGTTGTCTGATCTTTTGCATTGGTTCTGCATTGGTTTGTACAAAAGTCCGTTGGTTTTGTGTACACACGGTCGGACTTTTGTTGGCAGAAAGTTGGTCCATTCACACAGCCAACAAAAGTCCGATGAAACCTGGAAAAAGTTGGTCCGATGGAGTGCACACACGGTCGGATGTTGTTCCAAAACAGCTAATTTGCATGTTGGTTGTCAAAAAGTCTGATCGTGTGTATGGGCCTTTAGAAGTTTCTTCTGCATGCCTCTGCCTGGCTGGACTCGAGAACCTACAAGGATGGGGTGGGATAGGTCTCTGCCTCTCTCCTGCTCGTGACGTCCCTGGTTGCTACACGCCAAGCGGGCGGCAGGTAGCAACCAGTTTGGGCAGTGAGCCAGCGGCAGTGTTGAAGGGTCTCTGCCAGCTAGGGGTCCACCACAGGCTGAGACAGTGGCAGACAGAGACGATGCAAAGGCTATTTTAGGGGGCATTAGATCGACCCAGGGCCGGGTGCAATTCCGGGACACTGTATTGTCCCGGAATGAGGGTGCCCGGGACCTGGGACAGAGCTGCCAATTGCGGGATTGTCCCGGGCAATCCGGGACACGTGGGCACCCTACCCCCCGCATTGCTGGACCCTGGAACAGGTAAGTGTCAGATTATTAAAAGTCAGCAGCTGCAGTATTTGTTTTTTGAGAGATACACCTCTTTAAGTCCAAATATGAGATCTGACTTTTTGACCCCAGATCTCATATTTAATAGGACCGGTCATGCTTTTTTTCTATTACAAGGGATGTTTACAAGTGATCCATTTTTTTATTTTTAAAACAGTGTAAAAATAAATAAAATCAAGTAAAATAAATAAGAAAAAAAAAATTTCTTTTAAAGCGCCCCGTCCCGCCGAGCTCGCGTGCAGAAGCGAACGCACACGTGAGTAGCGCCCGCATATGAAAACAGTGATAAATCGCCGCGATCGGTAAAGCGTGAGCAATACTTCGAGCCATAGACCTCCTCTGTAACGCAAAACATGCAACCTGTAGAATTTTTTAAACGTCGCCTATGTAGATTTTTAAAGGTGTAAAAGTTTGACGCCATTCCACGAGCGGGCGCAATTTTGAAGCGTGACATGTTGGGTATCAACTTACTCGGCGTAACATTATCTTTCACGATATATAAAAAAATTGGACTAACTTTACTGTTGTCAACTTTATTCAAAAGAGTGAATTTTTTCCCCAAAAAGTGCGCTTGTAAGATCGCTGCGCAAATACGGTGTGAAAAAAAGTATTGCAACGACCGCCATTTTATTCTCTAGGGTGTTAGAAAAAAAACAATATATAATGTTTGAGGGTTCCAAATAATTTTCTAGCAAAAAAAAATTTTTTAAACATGTAAACACCTAAAATCCAAAACGAGGCTGGTCTTAAAGTGGTTTTTTTCCCACAAATAGAGCTTTCTTTTGGTGGTATTTGATCACCTCTGGGTTTTTTATTTCTTGCGCTATAAATGAAAAAAGACTGAAAATTGTCATTGTAATAGGTTATTTCTCGCACATGGCATGTGTATACCACAAATGACACCCCAAAATACATTCTGCTACTCCTCCTGAGTATTACGATACCACATGTGTGGGACTTTTCCACAGCCTGGCCACATAGAGAGGCCCAACATGCAGGGAGCGCCATCACGTGTTCTAGGAGAATAAATTACACATCTTGTTGACTTGTTGACTACCTATTACACTTTTGAAGGCCCTGGAGCACCAGGACAATGACACGTGACACTGACATGGCACTGATAAAAGACTAAATGGAGCCCATTGATCATTGATTGGTTCTAATTAAGCAGAATAGACATTTGACCTTTAGGTTGTCACATTTCCACTAAATGTATACCAGTTTACTAGATAATGCAATGGTTTGAGCGATGTTCGCTCCATATACAGTTTGTTTTCTGTATTGTTTGTTGTGTGTGAAAATAAATAAAATTCTACTTTAAAAAAAAGACATGGCACTGATGACAGATGGCACTGATACGTGGCACTAATGACACGTGACACTGATGACAGATGGCACTAATACTGGGCACTGATGACACATGACACTGATGACAGATGGCACTAATATGTGGCACTGATGACAGATGGCACTAATACTGGGCACTGATGACACGTGACACTGATGACAGATGGCACTAATATGTGGCACTGATGACAGATGGCACTTATACGTGGCACTAATACGTGGCACTGATGACAGATGGCACTAATACGTGGCACTGATGACAGATGGCACTAATAAGTGGCACTGATGACACGTGACACTAATGACAGATGTCACTGATACGTGGCATTGATGACACTGAAAACAGATGGCACGTGACAGTGACAGGTGGCACTGATGACAGATGGCACTGATACGTGGCACTGATGACAGATGGCACTAATATGTGGCACTGATGACACGTGACACTGATATGGCACTGATGACAGATGGCAACATGTGGCACTGATGACACGTGGCACTGATGTGGCACTGATAACAGATGGCACCTATACGTGGCACTGATGACAGATGGCACTTAAAAGTGGCACTGGGGACAGATGGCACCGACAGGTGGCACTGGGGACAGATGGCACTGACAACAGGTGGCACTGACAATAGGTGGCAGTGGGGACAGATGCAGTGGGGACAGATTGGCACTTTATTTTTTATTTATTTTTTACTAACCGCTGCAGCGGTTCATCTCTCCCTCCTCACACACGCTGTCTCTGTGTGAGGAGGGAGAGCGGCGCTGAGAGATGATCTCATATGTTTACATATGAGATCATCTCTCATTGGACACGCCGATCGCGCTGTAAACGGCCACTGTGATTGGCCGTTTACAGCGATCTGTGACTGGCTGTGTCCAAGGAACACGGCCAGCACAGAACTTCCCCGATGCTCGCTCTCAGGCGGGCGGGGAGCGTCCTGCGCCCCCAAACATTATACATTTTATTCTCTAACACCCTAGAGCAAGGGTCTCCAAAGTTTCTAACCAAAGGGCCAGTTTTCTGTCCTTCAGACTTAAGGGGGGCCGAACTGTGAACATCAGGAGCAGAAAAGGTCCCAACGTCAGTGGGAATAAACAATGGCGCATCTTTGGTGTCCATGGGAGGAATAGCGTCGCCTTATTGGTGTTAGTGGGAGGACTTGTGCCCCATTGTTGGTGTGATTGGGCCCATTTTTGGTGTCATTTTTGTAGAATTCTGCAACTTCACTGGTGTCAGTGAGGGGATATGCCCCATTGTAGGAATTAGTGGATGAAAATAGTGCCCCAAGGGCCAGATAAAAGCAAGCAAAGGGCCGCATGTGGCCCCTGGGCCGCAGTTTGGAGACCCCTGCCCTAGAGAATAAAATGGCGGTCGTTGCAATACTTTATGTCACACCGTATTTGCACAGCGGTCTTACAAGTGCACTTTGTTTTTGGAAAAAAAATTTTTTTTTAAATGGTGAATGATAATGTTACGCCGAGTAAATTGATACCCAACATGTCACGCTTCAAAATTGCGCTCGCTCGTGGAATGGCGACAAACTTTTACCCTTTAAAAAATCTCCATAGGTGACGTTTAAAAAAATTCTACAGGTTGCATGTTTTGAGTTACAGGGGAGGTCTTGGGCTAGAATTATTGCTCTCGCTCTACCGATTGCGGCGATACCTCACATGTGTGGTTTGAACACTGTTTTCATATGCGGGCGCTGCTCACGTGTGCGTTCGCTTCCGCACGCAAGCTCAGCGGGACGGGGCGCGTTTAAAATAGTTTTTTCTTACTATTTAGTTTACCTTTTATTTTTATTTTTTCTTTAAAAAAAAAAATTGTGTCACTTTTATTCCTATTACAAGGAATGTAAACATGCCTTGTGGAGGAGCCCGGCTTTCCCCTTCGTCGCCGTCTGGGGGTCTTGTTCCGACTTCGTGGGTTTTGTCCCGCTCTTCTGTTCTTTTTGCCGGGCCTCCGCTTTCTTCTTCCAGCTCTTTTACTGACGCCTTCTGAGAAGAAGAAGAAAGAAAGAAAGAAAGAAAGAAAAGAAAGAAAGAAAAAAAGAAGAAGAAGAAGAAGAAGAAGAAGAAAAGAAGAAGAAGAAGAAGAAGAAGAAGAAAGGAAGAAGAAGAAGAAGAAAGGATGAAGAAAGGAAGAAGAAGAAGAAGAAAGGAAGAAGAAGAAGAAGAAGAAGAAGAAGAAAGGAAGAAGAAGAAGAAGAAGAAGAAGAAGAAGAAGAAGAAGAAGAAGAAAGTAGGAAGAAGAAGAAGAAAGGAAGAAGAAGAAAAAGAAGAAGAAAGGAAGAATAAGAAGAAGAAGAAGAAAGGAAGAAGAAGAAGAAAGGATGATGAAGAAGAAGAAGAAGAAAGGAAGAAGAAGAAGAAGAAGAAGAAGAAGAGGAGGAAGAAGAAAGAAAGGAAGAAGAAGAAGAAAGAAAGGAAGAAGAAGAAGAAGAAGAAGAAAGGAAAAGAAGAAAGAAGAAGAAGAAAGGAAGAAGAAGAAGAAAGGAAGAAGAAGAAGAAGAAGAAGAAAGTAGGAAGAAGAAGAAGAAAGGAAGAAGAAGAAAAAGAAGAAGAAGAAAGAAGAAGAAAGGAAGAATAAGAAGAAGAGAAGAAGAAGAAAGGAAGAAGAAGAAAGGAAGAAGAAGAAGAAAGGAAGAAGAAGAAGAAGAAGAAGAAGAAGAAGAAGAAGAAAAGGAAGAAGAAAGAAAGGAAGAAGAAGAAGAAGAAGAAGAAGAAGAAGAAGAAAGGAAGAAGAAGAAAGGAAGAAGAAGAAGAAGAAGAAGAAGAGGAGGAAGAAGAAGAAAGAAAGGAAGAAGAAGAAGAAAGAAAGGAAGAAGAGGAAGAAGAAGAAAGAAAGTAAGAAAGAAAGAAGAAGAAGAAGAAGAAGAAGAAGAAAGGAAGAAGAAGAAGAAGAAGAAAGGAAGAAGAAGAAGAAGAAGAAAGGAAGAAGAAGAAAGGAAGAAGAAGAAGAAGAAGAAGAAAGGAAGAAGAAGAAAAAGAAAGGAAGAAGAAGAAAGGAAGAAGAAGAAAGGAAGAAGAAGAACAAGAAGAGGAGGAAGAAGAAGAAGAAGAAGAAAGAAAGGAAGAAGAAGAAGAAGAAGAAGAAAGGAAGAAGAAGAAGAAAGGAAAGAAGAAGAAGAAGAAGAAGAAAGTAGGAAGAAGAAGAAGAAAGGAAGAAGAAGAAGAAAGAAAGGAAGAAGAGGAAGAAGAAAGAAAGTAAGAAAGAAAGAAGAAGAAGAAAGGAAGAAGAAGAAGAAGAAGAAAGGAAGAAGAAGAAAGGATGAAGAAGAAGAAGAAAGGAAGAAGAAGAGAAGGAAGAAGAAGAAGAAAGAAGAAGAAGAAGAAGAAGAAGAAGAAGAAGAAAGGAAGAAGAAGAAGAAGAAGAAGAAGAAAGGAAGAAGAAGAAAGGAAGAAGAAGAAGAAGAAGAAGAAGAAGAAAGGAAGAAGAAGAAGAAGAAGAAAGGAAGAAGAAGAAGAAGAAAGGAAGAAGAAGAAAGGAAAGAAGAAGAAGAAGAAGAAGAAGAAGAAAGGAAGAAGAAGAAGAAGAAAGGAAGAAGAAGAAAGGAAGAAGAAGAAAGGAAGAAGAAGAACAAGAAGAGGAGGAAGAAGAAGAAGAAGAAGAAAGAAAGGAAGAAGAAGAAGAAAGAAAGGAAGAAGAGGAAGAAGAAAGAAAGTAAGAAAGAAAGAAGAAGAAGAAAGGAAGAAGAAGAAAGGAAGAAGAAGAAGAAGAAAGGAAGAAGAAGAAAGGATGAAGAAGAAGAAGAAAGGAAGAAGAAGAAAGGAAGAAGAAGAAAGAAAGGAAGAAGAAGAAGAAGAAGAAGAGAAGAAGAAGAAGAGAGAAGAAGGAAGAAGAAGAAAGGAAGAAGAAGAAGAAGAAAGGAAGAAGAACATGCTGTCTCTGTGTGAGGAGGAGAGCGGCGCTGAGAGATGATCTCATATGTTTACATATGAGATCATCTCTCATTGGACACGCCGATCGCGCTGTAAACGGCCACTGTGATTGGCCGTTTACAGTGATCTGTGACTGGCTGTGTCCAAGGAACACGGCCAGCACAGAACTTCCCCGATGCTCGCTCTCAGGCGGGCGGGGAGCGTCCTGCGCCCCCAAACATTATACATTTTATTCTCTAACACCCTAGAGCAAGGGTCTCCAAAGTTTCTAACCAAAGGGCCAGTTTTCTGTCCTTCAGACTTAAGGGGGGCCGAACTGTGAACATCAGGAGCAGAAAAGGTCCCAACGTCAGTGGGAATAAACAATGGCGCATCTTTGGTGTCCATGGGAGGAATAGCGTCGCCTTATTGGTGTTAGTGGGAGGACTTGTGCCCCATTGTTGGTGTGATTGGGCCCATTTTTGGTGTCATTTTTGTAGAATTCTGCAACTTCACTGGTGTCAGTGAGGGGATATGCCCCATTGTAGGAATTAGTGGATGAAAATAGTGCCCCAAGGGCCAGATAAAAGCAAGCAAAGGGCCGCATGTGGCCCCTGGGCCGCAGTTTGGAGACCCCTGCCCTAGAGAATAAAATGGCGGTCGTTGCAATACTTTATGTCACACCGTATTTGCACAGCGGTCTTACAAGTGCACTTTGTTTTTGGAAAAAAACATTTTTTTTAAATGGTGAAAGATAATGTTACGCCGAGTAAATTGATACCCAACATGTCACGCTTCAAAATTGCGCTCGCTCGTGGAATGGCGACAAACTTTTACCCTTTAAAAAATCTCCATAGGTGACGTTTAAAAAAATTCTACAGGTTGCATGTTTTGAGTTACAGAGGAGGTCTAGGGCTAGAATTATTGCTCTCGCTCTACCGATTGCGGCGATACCTCACATGTGTGGTTTGAACACTGTTTTCATATGCGGGCGCTGCTCACGTATGCGTTCGCTTCCGCACGCAAGCTCAGCGGGACGGGGCGCGTTTAAAATAGTTTTTTCTTACTATTTAGTTTACCTTTTATTTAAATTTTTTCTTTAAAAAAAAAAATTGTGTCACTTTTATTCCTATTACAAGGAATGTAAACATGCCTTGTGGAGGAGCCCGGCTTTCCCCTTCATCGCCGCCGCCGTCTGGTCTTGTTCCGACTTCGTGGGTTTTGTCCCGCTCTTCTGTTCTTTTTGCCGGGCCTCCGCTTTCTTCTTCCAGCTCTTTTACTGCCGCCTTCTGAGAAGAAGAAAGAAAGAAAGAAAGAAAGAAAGAAAGAAGAAGAAGAAGAAGAAGAAGAAGAAGAAGAAGAAGAAGAAGAAGAAGAAGAAGAAAGTAGGAAGAAGAAGAAGAAAGGAAGAAGAAGAAGAAGAAAGGAAGAATAAGAAGAAGAAAGGAATGAGAAGAAGAAGAAAGGAAGAAGAAAGGAAGAAGAATAAAGGAAGAAGAAGAAGGAGAAGAAGAAGAAGAAGAAGAAGAAAGGAAGAAGAAGAAGAAGAAGAAGAAAGAAAGGAAGAAGAAGAAGAAGAGGAAGAAGAAGAAAAAAAGTAAGTAAGAAAGAAAGAAGAAGAAGAAGAAGAAAGGAAGAAGAAGAAGAAGAAGAAGAAGAAGAAAGGAAGAAGAAGAAGAAAGGAAGAAGAAGAAGAAGAAGAAGAAAGGAAGAAGAAGAAGAAAAAAGAAGAAGAAGAAATGAAGAAGAAGAAGAAGAAGAAGAAGAAGAAGAAAGGATGATGAAGAAGAAAGGATGATGAAGAAGAAGAAGAAGAAGAAGAAGAAGAAGAAGAAGAAAGGAAGAAGAAGAAGAAGAAGAAGAAGAAAGGAAGAAGAAAAAGAAGAAGAAAGAAGAAGAAGAATAAAGGAAGAAGAAGAAGAAGAAGAAGAAGAAGAAGAAGAAGAAGAAGAAGAAGAAAAGAAAAGAAAAAAAAGAAGAAGAAGAAAAGAAAAGAAAAGAAAAGAAGAAGAAGAAGAAGAAGAAGAAGAAGAAGAAAGGAAGGAAGAAGAAGAAAGAAAGGAAGAAGAGGAAGAAGAAAGAAAGTAAAGAAAGAAAGAAGAAGAAGAAAGGAAGAAGAAGAAGAAAGGATGAAGAGGAAGAAGAAGAAAGGAAGAAGAAGAAGAAGAAAGGAAGAAGAAGAAGAAGAAAGGAAGAAGAAGAAGAAGAAAAAGAAGAAAGGAAGAAGAATAAGAAGAAGAAAGGAAGAAGAATAAGAAGAAGAAGAAAGGAAGAAGAATAAGAAGAAGAAGAAGAAGAAGAAGAAAGGAAGAAGAAGAAGAAGAAAGGAAGAAGAAGAACCGGGCTCCTCTGCTAGTAAAAGAGCTAGCAGAAGATAGCGGAGGAGTCCGGTGAGAAGACCCCCGGAGCTGTGCAATAAAGTATTTAAAAAAATGATGTTGTTTTTTATTTACCCACACAGACACCGCACACACAGACACCGCACACACAGACACCGCACCCACAGACACTGCACCCACAGACACCGCACCCACAGACACCGCACCCACAGACACCGCACCCACAGACACCGCACCCACAGACACCACACCGCACACACAGACACCGCACCCACAGACACCGCACCCACAGACACCGCACCCACAGACACTGCACCCACAGACACCGCACCCACAGACACCGCACCCACAGACACCGCACCCACAGACACCGCACCCACAGACACTGCACCCACAGACACCGCACACACAGACACCGCACCCACAGACACCGCACCCACAGACACCGCACCCACAGACACCGCACCCACAGACACTGCACCCACAGACACCGCACCCACAGACACCGCACCCACAGACACCGCACCCACAGACACCGCACCCACAGACACCGCACCCACAGACACCGCACACACAGACACCGCACACACAGACACCGCACCCACAGACACCGCACCCACAGACACCACACCGCACACACAGACACCGCACCCACAGACACCGCACCCACAGACACCGCACCCACAGACACTGCACCCACAATCTTTATGATTTGTCACAAGACCCCCATCTTGCCCTTCTGGTCCCTCTCCAGATAGTACAGGAGGACAACAGTAACAGCTGCGGGTACATACCAGCCACTTACCCGGTACTCAGTGGAGAGTCTACCTCCCTGTGTCCAGCAAGGTGTTACTATGACACATGTTTAGGAACCTGGCACTGCTCAGGGTTCACACCCCCACTAATGATTATTACCTTTTATTACCAATAATTATTACCAATAATGCTATTACCTTTTGTACCACCACTCCCTCCCTTTAGAATGTAAGCTCTACGAGCCGGGCCCTCCTGTACCTTTTGTATTGAACTGTACTGTAATTGTGTTGTCCCCTCTATACATTGTAAAGCGCTGCGTAAACTGTTGGCGCTATATAAATCGTGTATAATAATAATAATAATAATAATAATGAACTCCAATTGTGACAGTGGCTGAACAGGTGGGGTGGAGGAAGGGTACCACTCCACCCACCTCCTGTGAAATCTGGGACTGGAGGTAGGAGTTAGCTGTCATTGGTCTGAGCCCTGTCTGTTCAATCTACCCTGTTTCCCCGAAAATAAGCCCTACCCTGAAAATAAGACCTCCAAGGACTTTAACTAGGGCTTATTTGGGGGGTAGGGCTTATTTTGCAGCCATCACCAACAATCACACTAGGTCTTATTTTCGGGGAAACAGGGTAATGTGATGCTGAGCGAGTAAATGGAGCAGTACCTGTCAGTACACCCAGCACAGCCCAGGGCATGCAGCCCGGCCCACCTGTCAAATGCCCAGTGTGCTCTATGGCCAGTCTAGGCCTGATTCCAAGTAGAAAAGGAAAAACTGACCAAGGAACTGATGAAAAAGGTCCTTTATAAATTCCTGACCACGTACTCATAATGTCCCTCACACATGTTGAATGCCGCCCGTCTACCGCTTATTGCCTCCACAACTTCTTATCAAGTTGCAGGCTCCTTGCAAATCTAGCTTGGTCAATACAAATGCCCCCTGGATCCGACAGAGGAGTTCTGTAATAATGGGCAGTGGATATTTGTTGGGGATGGTCGATCTTATTCCAGCCACGATTGTCTATACAGGGCTGTAAGGTTTTGTCCAAAAAAAAAAAAAAGAAGAGGATTGGGGAGTGAAACCCATCTCTAGATTCTCATAGATGAAACATTTCATAGCTTAAATCTAAGGCTCAAACAAAGGTAGACTCATCCTCTAGGAGGAAGGTTACCTGGCTGGAGATCAATAGAACAGTCATATAGGGGAGTGAGGTGAGAGTTCTCAGAAAGTAACATTGTTTATAAACATTGATCAGACGGGAGATAGGGAGATACAAAGTAACATTGTTTATAAACATTGATCAGACGGGAGATAGAGAGATACAAAGTAACATTGTTTATAAACATTGATCAGACAGGAGATAGAGAGATACAAAGTAACATTGTTTATAAACATTGATCAGATGGGAGATAGAGAGATACAAAGTAACATTGTTTATAAACATTGATCAGACGGGAGATAGAGAGATACAAAGTAACATTGTTTATAAACATTGATCAGACAGGAGATAGAGAGATACAAAGTAACATTGTTTATAAACATTGATCAGATGGGAGATAGAGAGATACAAAGTAACATTGTTTATAAACATTGATCAGACGGGAGATAGAGAGATACAAAGTAACATTGTTTATAAACATTGATCAGACAGGAGATAGAGAGATACAAAGTAACATTGTTTATAAACATTGATCAGACGGGAGATGGAGAGATACAAAGTAACATTGTTTATAAACATTGATCAGACAGGAGATAGAGAGATACAAAGTAACATTGTTTATAAACATTGATCAGACAGTGATAGAGAGATACAAAGTAACATTATTTATAAACATTGATCAGATGGGAGATAGAGAGATACAAAGTAACATTGTTTATAAACATTGATCAGATGGGAGATAGAGAGATACAAAGTAACATTGTTTATAAACATTGATCAGACAGGGAGATAGAGAGATACAAAGTAACATTGTTTATAAACATTGATCAGACGGGAGATAGAGAGATACAAAGTAACATTGTTTATTGTCATTATTTAGGTAGGAACCTAAAAAAAGAAAAGATAGAATAAAATATATATCTTTTTATCTACAATACCATTTTTTTTTTTTTAAATAAAATAATCAAAATAGAAAAACAACATGTTTTTTTTTTTTTACCAGTTTTTTTAGTTTATGGATTACTTAAAAACATAAAATCATTTTTGCAGGACAATATCATAAAAAAAAAGCATTGTTTGTCCTAAAATTGTATATTATAGAGAAAGATAGCCGCGAATAAAGCGACCCCTAGTAAAAATTGCTCTTCTCCATGGAAGGGTTATATGGGGCGGAGAGCTGAACTGGTTAAGCTGATTGATTATGATTATTAGCAAATGCGTTGCGTGTTTAGATGCAATGGGGGTGCCATTTCGAATGATTGGCATCCTCGCGTGTCTACACAGAGTTTTGGCTGCGGGTGGAGGAACATCTGCTGTTCCTGCACCCGCAACCACTCACGACAGTGTGAACATAGTGATTCTTTAGAAAGGTGATTCATTATATTACTGATAGATTTAAGTGCTGACGCATTGTAATAGTAAAAAATTAGAGGAGAGTCCCTTTATAATAAAAATGCATTATAACAGAAACACTTTATACTAGTGATAAATTTACAGTAAATGGTGACAGTCTCACTTCTCCTGTTGTAAACTCCTTAATATAAATTAAAAAAGACAATGGATCTTCCTCGTTATATCATCAGGGGGTGGGTGGAGCTGGGAACTCGGGTACAGAGAACTCAGTGCTCGGGGGGGTCAATGCGAAACCTACCAGAGAGGGATTTAGCCAAAGCAGGATCCACACAACATTGTATTACTATACTTATGGGTTTTATGGGAGCCAACTGCTAAGCATGGTGTCAGTGGGCAGAGCTATATGGGTTGGTGGCCCCAGGGTATAGGATGGTGGTTACAGCCAATCACTGGGATCTGGGACAACAGTTTACAATATTCTCCCATTCAAAATGATGTCTTCAGTGTCTAAGCAGATTTATCACATCTCCCTTCAATCTAATGATATATGTGAATGGCATACACCAAACACAGCATAGAGGGGCTCGGTGAAGGTGGCGGTGAAGGTGTGGAGGTGGCGGATGGGGTCACACCTATAGAAGGAGATCTGCCCGGCCTCGTAATCCAGATATACCCGGACTCTTTTCATGGGGGTATTGACAGAAAGTTCGGTCTTATTATCGTTGTGCCCTGCGTTATACTTTTTACCCTTCCTGTCCACACACCAGGACACGTCATTGCTTCCAATAATGGAGTGATCCCCGTCCCTGTATATACACTCATAACACATCCCGATAATCCAGTTATTGGATTGATGGACATGTACTTCCCAATAATGTCTCCCTGAGGAGAAACTCTGATTGCCTAAAACTTGATAATAATTCATAAATCTCTCCTCGGTATCTGGGCGATTCTGATAATTTCCCGTCCTGGTTGCAGTCTTCTTATCACTTGAGATACATACATTATTATGAGCCGTGTCCTCATCCAATAACATGTTTACAGCTTTCTGTATATAGATCCCTCCAATTACACCAGTTATTACCTCAGGGAAACTAGTGTGGAGTATATGTGAGATCCCATCCACATCCAGAGCCCCTCCATCATGGATGAGTTTCTCATGTCTCTGTCTGTCCTCATCTCCATCCTCAGTATCCCACAAGTCACCTGTGTCCGGTTCCTGAAGGACGGTCAATGGATCCGTCATGGCACACAGCTCCTCTAAGTGACGCATCTTCCGGGACAGCTCCTCCATCTTTAATTCGAACTGCTGGATCAGATCAGTAACTGGGCTTAAGATCTGCTCTGCCTGCCTGGAGACCTCACTTAGGACTTTCTTCTCCAGGTCTTCCAGACGTCTCCTGAGCTCTCTGAACAGGGCAGTGACTCTCTCTGTTTCACCATCCACTTTCCCTTGTACTCTTCCCCTGTGTGCCTGCAGACTCCGGACTCTATCGTCTGTCTTCTCTCTCTTAGTAATCAGTTTCTGAAGACTATTTATCAGTTTCTTCTTCTTCTTTATAAAGGCCTCCTGTAGGGTCTCCACCTGGTGTCCTCGATGTTCTCCAGTTAAACTGCAGGACATACAGATACAAGTAGAGTCCTCGGTGCAGTAATACTCCAGGATCTTCTTATGGACGGGGCACTTCCTGTTCTCCGGGGTGGTGGTGGGGTCACATAAGACGTGTTCTGGTGACTTGCTGTGGACTCTCAGATGGTCATCACAAAGAGAAGCCTCACAATGTAGACAAAATTTCACAGCAGGTACAGAGGTGTGAATGCAGTAGGTACAGAAGATGCCGGTCTTCTCTGGTTCCGGTGGAGCAGACAGGAAACGTTGTGTGATGTTACGCAGAGTGATATTTCTGTGCGGTGAAGGTCTCTCCTGGAACTCTGCCCTGCACTGAGGGCAGGAATAATCTCCAGACCCCTCCTGTGTATCAAGCACACGGTCAATGCAGACTTGGCAGAAGTTGTGTCCACATTTCAACATGACGGGATCCGTATAAATGTTCAGGCAGATGGAACAATCCAGCTCCGCTCTCAGGTCTGAGGACGCCATCGCTGACAGCAGAGAGAGAAATTAACATCAAAGTTTCGTTTTCTCCAAAACCAGTTACTCAGGTTAGGCAATTTCCTGTATAAGGTGGGGCTGGGAACGTGTCCAGTGTTTGCAGAAAGGAGATCAAAAGTCACAAACACGGCTGAAACAGAAATAAAAAATTCAGCAATATCCCCCAGAAATGATCTATATATCATAGGGTGTCTCTGCAAATTTAGACTGATTGGCTGTGGTCAGTCAATGCAAATTCGTAGTCTGACTTTGTTCAGTTACTCGGAAGCTCAGCCTGGCTGTCAGTTCACCCTTCTGCCAGTAGGTGGCACGGGTACCTCTGGCATTAGTGTGAGTATGGGTAATGAATATTCATGTATGCAGTATTATGTTTGTGTTCGTGGTGGGTGAGGCCTTCACCCTTGTTCCCGTGATAATGCTGTTCTCTCTTTTGTTCCCTCTGCAGATGAAGAGATCTACAAGCAAAGCGGCGTGATATTTGCTTTGGATTGCCATGTTAGCCAAAACAGTTAGAAAACTGTTTATTTGTGTTTTTTATTTGTTTTTTTTTTGTAATATATTTTGTAACAATCCTCCTTCTCCCCTTTATCATCACAGCCAGGTCTAGAGGGGTGCCCCCCCAAAAGACTTGAGCTCACCCCCACCTGAGCCCCATAAGGTCCACATGTGGCACCCGGGTGGGAAGCGGTACATAAGGGTTGGTACTTTTTTTTCTTTTAACCAGTTCCAGTCCAGGCCAGTACTGACATTTCTCTCATACCTGTAAAAATCTGCTTTTTTTTTTTTTGCTAGAAAATTACTTAGAACCCCCAAACATTATATATATATTTTAAAGCAGAGAACCTGGAGAATAAAATGGTTGTTGTTGCATTTTCTTGTGATATTTGCAGAGCGGTTTATCAATAGTAAAATTTCAGGACAAAATACACTTAGTATTAGTTTTAGTGCACATAAACACGTTATGCCGCGTACACACGATCATACTATCCGGCGGACTTAGTCCCTCGGACAATCCGCCGGACTTTCCAGCGGAGGTCCGCTGGACTTTCCGAACGTGCGGACTTGCCCACACACGACCGGACAATCCGCCGGCCTTTAGGCGGAGGTCCGCCGGACTTTTGAAATGAACGGACTTGCCCACACACGTAAAGTCCATTCAGTTTGAACGTGACTCCAGGTAGACGGGACTAGCGAAGGAAGTCAATGCCACCGCCTCTATCGGCAAGATTGACCCCTTACTAGCCCTGTCACCTGGTATGGATTTAAATGGGAACCCCTACGCCGAAAAAAAAAAAATGGCGTGGTGGTCCCCCCAAAGTCCATACCAGACCCTTATCCGAGCACATAGCCCGGCCAGTCAGGAAAGGGGGTGGGGACGAGCGAGCGCCCCCCCTCCTGAGCCGTACCAGGCCGCGTGCCCTCAACATGGGGGGAGTGCTTTGGGGAAGGGGGGCCCTGCGCCCCCCCCACCCCAAAGCACCTTGTCCCCATGTTGATGAGGACAAGGGCCTCTTCCCGACAACCCTGGCCGTTGGTTGTCGGGGTCTGTGGGCGGGGAGCTTATCAGAATCCGGGAGCCCCCTTTAATAAAGGGCCCCCAGATCCCAGCCCCCCACCCTATGTGAACGAGTATGGGGTAAATAGTGCCCCTACCCATTCACCTGAGGGAAAAGGTGGTAAAAAAAAAAAAAACACACAACACAGGTTTTTAAAGTACTTTATTAGACAGCTCCGGGGGTCTTCTTCGAACTTCGGGGGTCTTGTCCCGCTCTTCGTTTCTTCTGCCGGGCCTCCGCTATCTTCTTGCAGCTCTTTTACTAGCGTTGGCCCTGTCTTCTGGTTCGTCGCTGTTGTCGCTGCACCCACCTTCTTCTTTTCTTCTTCCTTCTTCTGTTTCTTCCGATGTTGCCACGATGCTCTCTCCGCCTGTAATGGCCAGGACGTGTTGTGCGGCGTCTTATATAGGGGCGGGGTCACCGGCTGATGTCACATGGTGACCCCGCCCCTTATGATGTCACAGTCCCGGCATCCCCTGGGACTGTGACAAATAGAGCTTTCTTTTGGTGGTATTCGATCACCTCTGCGTTTTTTTCTTTAACTATAAACAAAAAAAGAGCGACAATTTTGAAAAAAAAACGCAATAGTTTTTACATTATGCTATAATAAATATCCCCCAAAGATATATAAAAATACAATTTTTTTCCTCAGTTTAGGCCGATACGTATTCTTCTACATATTTTTGGTAAAAAAAAATCACAATAAGCGTATATTGATTGGTTTGCGCAAAAGTTATCGCGTCTACAAAATAGGGGATAGTTTTATGGCATTTTTATTAGTAATTTTTTTTCATTAGTAATGGTGGCGATCTGCAATTTTTATCATGACTGCGACATTATGGCGGACACATCGGACACTTTTGACACTATTTTGGGACCATTGTCGTTTTATACAGCGATCAGTGCTATATAAATGCACTGATTACTGTATAAATGACACTGGCAGGGAGGGGGTTAAACACTAGGGGGCGATCAAGGGGTTAAGTTTGTCCTAGGGAGTGATTCTAACTGTGGGGGGGATGGGCTTACAGTCACATGACAGTGAAAAGTACCTAAAATGTCAGTTTTCAGTGCAAATATCAATATTTAAGCTATAAACATGTAGCTAAAGCTATTAGCAATGTGTTTACGCTAAACAAAAGTCAAAAAACATTTCTCCATTTACATGAAGGTCAGATTAATATAACCCAGCCAGCACAGAGCTCCCCCGTATATCAGTGTGCAGGATTCCCCCTTACAGTGCAAGGGAACTCTGACATAAAGGGGAACATTGCAGATCATGATCTAAGGGGGGACTCTGATATAAAGGGGGACTCTAGTGACCCCTTATATCAGAGTCTACTGCATTCCCCTTTACATCAGAGTTTCCGCTTACATCAAGGTCACCTTTACATCAGAGTTCGCAAAGTTCCCTCTTGCACTGTAAGGTGGAATCCTGCATACTCTGATGTAAAGGGGAACTCTGTGTGGGGAGGACTCTGGTGACCAGAGACCACCTTCCGCAGAAAAAAAACACTAAGGTAAGGGGGGGGGGGTGTTACTGATATAAGGGGGGAACCTTTATATCATTGCCCCCTTACATTATTGTATTCACTCCCCCCTTACCTTATTGACTACTGGCGGCGCTGTCACTGACCTCCTCTCAGGTGCACCGTGCAGGGCTCAGTCAGGGGGCTCCAGCTTGGTGGGTCTGGTTTTATCCTATAGTCTCCTCTCCATGGTACAGAGGCTGAAGATGGTACAGGAGAGGTCAGAGGCTGCGGATGGTTTAGGTGATGGTCAGAGGCTGCGGATGGTACAGGAGATGGTCAGAGGCTGCGGATGGTACAGGTGATGGTCAGAGGCTGCCGATGGTACAGGAGAGGTCAGAGGCTGCGGATGGTACGCAGAGGCTGCGGATGGTACAGGAGATGGTCAGAGGCTGCGGATGGTACAGGAGAGGTCAGAGGCTGCGGAAGGTACAGGAGAGGTCAGAGGCCGCGGATGGTACAGGAGATGGTCAGAGGCCGCGGATGGTACAGGAGATGGTCAGAGGCCGCGGATGGTACAGGAGATGGTCAGAGGCTACTGATGGTACAGCAGATGGTCAGAGGCTGCGGATGGTACAGGAGAGGTCAGAGGCCGTGCATGGTACAGGAGATGGTCAGAGGCTACTGATGGTATGGCAGATGGTCAGAGGCTACTGATGGTATGGCAGATGGTCAGAGGCTACTGATGGTACAGGAGAGGTCAGAGGCTGCGGATGGTACAGGAGAGGTCAGAGGCCGCGGATGGTACAGGAGATGGTCAGAGGCTGCAGGGAGAGACACAGGGCATCATTCTGTAATTGCCCAACCCCCACCCTGATCCCCCTTCCTGTCCTGCCCACTTCTGATTCCACTATGTACCTCCCTCTGTGCCGCGGCCACCCTCCCACAGCTCTGCTGGCTTCTCTCTCCAGCTGGCTGCTGCAGGTACATAGGGGGATGTGTCAGGATGGGGATCGGGGGGACACAGACAGTGATTGGTAATGATTGATACTGTGTCCATTCATAAATGAAGCATAGTAAACTGTGTTTACTATGCTTTTGTTTATGAATGAACAGAAGTCTCTGTTTCCTGCTCATTCATCTTCAGAGGCTTCAGAGAAAGGAACTGAAGAATCTGTGTCCTCAATTCCTATATCTGCATCAAACGAGAGATGCCAGGGGTCTGTTTAGACTGCTGATATCTCACCCATGCCAACCATACCAAAATAAAAATTGTAAAAAAAATAAAAATAAATGTAAAAAATAAATTTTACAAAATTATTTTTAAAAGTTGCAAAACAAAATAATTCCAAAAATTAAAAATATTTAAAAAAATTGAAAAAATTATTTAAAAAAAATTGTAAAAATAATAAAGAAAAATTGTAAAGAAAAAATTAAAAATGTAAAAAATAAATTGTAATTAAAAAAAAAAAAAATTGCAAAACAACATTTAAATTTTTTTAAAAAAAAAATTAATAAAATTAAAACAATAAAGAAAAATTGTAAAGAAATAATATAAAAATGAAGGGCTCATTCAAATGGGTTCTCTGGTCCATACAGTGTGAATGGGTGGTTGGTGGGGGGTGGTGTGTTGGCCCTGTCAGGTAGTCTGTATAGGGCTCCCGTGATTTCTAACAGCAGCCCTGCATGTGAGCGTTGGGGGATGCAGAAAATTTTAAGGTTTTATTCACTGGCTTGCCATAGAGCTGAACATTTTTGGCTTGGGAAAGATCTCTCAGTAAAGAGGACCTATCCCTGCTTATTGTTATCACAAGGGATATTTACATTCCTTGTGAAAGCAATAAAGTGATAAAAAAATAAATAAAGAGACAGTGTATTATATAAGTATTACATTTTTTTTTTTAAAGTGCCCCTGTCCCCCACCGTGCTTGCGCACAAAGGCATTCCCCATTGTGATGCCACCAGGCAGCAACATGGATACCTGAAGGAGGACCCTTCCACCCTGCAACCCCTACACAAGTAGTGAATAGGAAGCATGAGCTTTGCCGATTGGAGAGCTCTAACTAAGGTGGCATGGAACCTCTGAAGAGAGACTTCCACACAGAAAACCAGCGTCCTTCCCTACTGAATGCTGGCAGGGAACAGGTCTTTTTACTTAGGCTGTGGCTGCTTTCTAAAGAAAATAAACTGTGAGGCTTTACACATCTTTTTGTTTGATACACCCAGAATATATTTATCTGATTTTAACTGAACATTCAACTAGCCTTTAACAATAGAGCATCTGGTTTTGACTATATTGCATTAATTTTGTAATTGTTGTGAAACATGTAGCCCCTTTGAATGTATCTGTTAGCTCTTTCAAGGAACGCTCCATCATATATGTAATATTATTTACCGGGATAGAAAACTGAAGTTTGGCCCTGTACTGGAGACTTTGGGGGTTATTTACGAAAGGCAAATCCACTTTGCACTACAAGTGCACTGCAAGTGCACTTGGAAGTGCAGTCGCTGTAAATCTGAGGGGTAGATCTGAAGTGAGGGGAAGCTCTGCTGATTTTATCATCCAATCATGTGCTTCCAAAGCAAGCAAAGTCCTTTCTTGTATTAGGAGAGGTATGGACTCCAGAGAGAGAGATATCATTTTGCCTCTGTTCAAATCATTAGTAAGACCTCATCTGGAATATGCAGTTCAGTTTTGGGCACCAGTTCTCAAAAAGGATATCGGGGAACTGGAGAAAGTGCAGAGAAGGGCAACCAAACTGATAAGAGGCATGGAGGAGCTCAGCTATGAGGAAAGATTAGAGGAACTGAATTTATTCACTCTTGAGAAGAGGAGATTAAGGGGGGATATGATCACCATGTACAAATATCAGGGGTCAAAATTTCCTGAGCTACTAGCCAGGCCTCAAGAGTTACTCGCCACCAGTTGCCCCACCCAACCCCGCCCCTAAACACGCCCTCATAAATTATCTCATTAAATGACACTTAAATGTTTTATGCAGAATTAAGTTATAAAAAAATAAATATTAACAACAACAACTGCCCACCAATGCAGCCTGCCTGTGCCCAATGCAAGCTGCGTATGCCCACCAATGCATCCTGTGCCCACTATCCACCATGCAGCCTGTGCCCACCATTTACCATGCAGCCTGTGCCCATCATTTACCATGCAGCCTGTGCCCACCACGCAGCCCCTGTCCACCATGCAGCCCCGTGTCCACCTTGCAGCCCCATGTCCACCATGCAGCCCCGTGTCCACCTTGCAGCCCCGTGTCCACCATGCAGCCCCGTGTCCACCTTGCAGCCCGTGTCCACCTTGCAGCCCGTGTCCACCTTGCAGCCCGTGTCCACCTTGCAGCCCCGTGTCCACCATGCAGCCAGTGCCTACCTGTGCAGGGGAGGAGAGGAACAGGAGACCCCGGATCTTTAAAGTGCAGCGCAGGGAACACAGTGATATAATTTCAATTTGTGTGTTCCCGCCGCTCAACGTCGTATACAGCCAGGCCCCCTGGCCGGGGAACTTTGATTGACAGATCACCCGTGACCGGGATTGGACGCGTGATCTGTCTATCAAAGTCCCGGGACCAGGGGGCGGGGCTGTATCTGACAGCGAGCGTTGGGGAACACGGCAATGTGAAACGAAAGCTGTTATAGCCGTGTTCCCCGCGCTGCGCAGTAAACACCCGGGTGGCTCTCTCTTCCCCTCCGCGATCTCTGGGAAGGACTCCCATTCCGCCCAGGCTGCCGGCGGTTCTCAGCACCACCCCCCCCCGCTCCAAGCAGTCCTCGCCCAGCCCTCAAAATGCACTCGCAAAATGCGAGCAGGCGAGTGCAATTTTGAGGGCTGCAAATATGTAAGGGGTCTATATAGTGAACTTGGTGTTGAGTTATTCACTTTACGGTCAACACAGAGGACAAGGGGGCACTCTTTACGTCTAGAGGAAAAGAGATTTCATCTCTAAATACGGAAAGGCTTCTTTACAGTAAGAGCTGCGAAAATGTGGAATAGACTCCCTGCAGAGGTGGTTCTGGCCAGCTCAGTAGATTGCTTTAAGAAAGGACTGGATACTTTCCTAAATGTACATAATATAACTGGGTACTGACATTTATAGGTAAAGTTGATCTGGGGAAAGTCTGATTGCCTCTCGGGGGATCAGGAAGTGATTTTTTTCCCCCTGCTGTAGCAGATTGGAGCATGCTCTTTTGGGGGGGGGGGGGGGTTGCCTTCCTCTGGATCAACTGTGGGTATAGAATTGGGTTTATTGGATTGTACGATATATTTTATGGTTGAACTGGATGGACTTTTTTCGGCCTAGCTAACTATGTAACTATGTAACTATGTGCAAGCTAAAATGCTGTTTTTTATTGTCCTTGCATGTCCCCCTCGGATCTACAGCAACTGCACTTCCAAGTGCACTTGCAGTACACTTGTAGTGCAAAGTGGATTTGCCTTTTGTAAATAACCCCCTTTGACAGCAGACATATTTGGGCTGCTGCTCATCACATCCTAGAAAAGGTGGACTATACCAGAGTCAAGAGCAGTGATGTAAGTAACTGAGTTAAAATAAACTGAGTTACCTAACGCAGTTACTTTAGAGGGTAACGAGTAATCTAACTGATTACTTTTCCCCTCATGGTAACTCAGTTCCCATTACTTTGGCTTAGTTACCCCAATTACATCTACTGCCACTAGATGGCAGTAGTGTAATTCTGGTGTCCTGCCGAAAAAGTTCCCCCACCAGATAAGGACCCCCTGTACTGCGCAGGCGCAGGGCTTGCGCAGTACGAAGGACTACGGAGCTTCCGAAAATTGCCGAACCTAAACAGCTCTGAGTGAACTCTACACCGCACAGGCGCAGTTAACATGTAATTGTACGAGGCGATGCCGCACGCTCCTGATGCTCGTGCTACTCTGCAAGGGGCGTCTATCGTGTAACTAAAGGGTGGGTCTAGTATTACTGTAACCAAGGGGCGCATTTATTATTATTGTTATATATCGAGCTCTTCCCATTAATTTAACATTCACCCTCTTCTGTAGCCATCCGCCCCTTACACGATATAATAATAATAATAGACCTGCCCCTTACACGATATAATAATAATAATAGACCCGCCCCTTTCTTACACGCTATAACAGATCTGCCCCTTAGTTAGAGTAATAATAGAGCAGCCCCTTAGTTACACGATATATAACAATAATAATAAATGCGCCCCTTGGTTACAGTAATACTAGACCCGCCCCTTAGTTACACGTATAGAATATTAGAAAGAAAAGTCAGTTACTTTGCTGCGTAACTAATTACTTTTCCAATGTAGTAACTGAGTTACTAACGCAATTACTTTTTGGGAGAAGTAATTTGTAACTTAACTAATTACTTTTTTAAAGTAAGATGACCAACACTGGTCAAGAGTGACCTTTCATGGTGTGCAGGGGCGGACTGACCATTCGGGCACTGCCCGAGGGCCCCATGCCACTAAGGGTTCAGGGATCAGGGTTGCCAGCCTCAATAAAACCAGGGTCAGTATGTAAAAATCTGTGTTTTTTAAAAAAAATCCCAAGATTATAGCTGCCCCGCTTCTCCAGTACCTTTTCAGTGTGCGTATGTGTATTATGTGTGTGTATACTGTGTGTGTATATTGTGTGTCTGTGTGTGTATACTGTATGTGTGTGTACTGCATGGCCCCATAATCTATTGCCTGGGGGCCCCATAATCTCCTATTGCCTGGGAGCCCCATAATCTCCTAATGCCCGGGGCCCCATGAGTTCTAAGTCCGCCCCTGATGGTGTGTACTTGTATTGTGGACTGTAAAAGACAATGAAAGCTGTAGGTATGTTTCCCTGAAGAATGTCCATCACATATTGTAAGATTCATTTTTTAAATGGTGATATCCAAGCTGAAGGTCAGCCGTGCCATGATGGTGAATGGACCTTATGTCGGAATGCTTAAGACTCCTTGCCAAATCCACCACATCTATTGCAGTAACCCACATAGGAGACTCTGTGTCTTCGACCTGAAGTTATCTACTGCCAGATAAGCCATTGACCACTTGTGAAGATCCTGATGTTATGCCTGGTTATGTTGCCCAAGCAGTGGAGAACTTTTTATTGTTGAGTGACAGAGACTTAGAACTTGGAGTACAGAATGTTTGGACCCTCGAGCGTTGGCTGATGTACGTACAGGCTGCTTTCCTCAAGGGTAGTGCTTGGAAACCTGAAAAAATATGGCTTGAATTTTCATTGTCTCAGATTGAGGAATCTCTGGACAGGGGCGGACTGACAACTCATGGGGCCCCCGGGGCAATAGGAGATTATGGGGCCCCCAGGCAATCAGAGATTATGGGGCCACACAGTAGACATGTGCAATTCGTTTCATTTTTATTCGTTTTCCGTTAAAATTCGTTATATTCGTTCATTCGTTATCGTACGAATGATTCGGTAAAGATTTTAACGAATAACGAATTATCGAATCGAACATGAAAAACAACGAAAATCCGAAATAACCAAATTAGAAACAACGAAACTACGAAAGAAGAAAATCCGAAAAACAAAAACAGGAACAACGAAAATCAAAATGAACGAAAAAATTCGTACATTCGTTACTTTTTTTTTTGTTGAATTGGTAATTTTCCGTGTCTCTTACAATGGCGCTGCTTAACGTGCTTCGAATGGATTGAACGAAAAAATTCGTACATTCGTAACTTTTTTTTTTTTTTTTTTGCGATTCGTAATTTTCTGTGTCTCTTACAATGGCGCTGCTTAACGTGCTTCGAATGGATTGAACGAAAAAATTCGTAACTTTTTTTTTTTGCGATTCGTAATTTTCCGTGTCTCTTACAATGGCGCTGCTTAACGTGCTTCGAATGGATTGAACAAAAAAATTCGTAACTTTTTTTTTTTTTTTGCGATTCGTAATTTTCCGTGTCTCTTACAATGGCGCTGCTTAACGTGCTTCGAATGGATTGAACGAAAAAATTCGTACATTCGTAACTTTTTTTTTTTTTTTTTTGCGATTCGTAATTTTCTGTGTCTCTTACAATGGCGCTGCTTAACGTGCTTCGAATGGATTGAACGGAAAAATTCGTAACTTTTTTTTTTTGCGATTCGTAATTTTCCGTGTCTCTTACAATGGCGCTGCTTAACGTGCTTCGAATGGATTGAACAAAAAAATTTGTAACTTTTTTTTTTTTTGCGATTCGTAATTTTCCGTGTCCCTTACAATGGCGCTGCTTAACTTGCTTCGAATGGATTGAACGAAAAAATTCGTAACTTTTTTTTTTTGCGATTCGTAATTTTCCGTGTCTCTTACAATGGCGCTGCTTAACGTGCTTCGAATGGATTGAACGAAAAAATTCGTAACTTTTTTTTTTTGCGATTCGTAATTTTCCGTGTCTCTTACAATGGCGCTGCTTAACGTGCTTCGAATGGATTGAACAAAAAAATTCGTAACTTTTTTTTTTTTTGCGATTCGTAATTTTCCGTGTCTCTTACAATGGCGCTGCTTAACGTGCTTCGAATGGATTGAACGAAAAAATTCGTACATTCGTAACTTTTTTTTTTTTTTTTTGCGATTCGTAATTTTCTGTGTCTCTTACAATGGCGCTGCTTAACGTGCTTCGAATGGATTGAACGAAAAAATTCGTAACTTTTTTTTTTTGCGATTCGTAATTTTCCGTGTCTCTTACAATGGCGCTGCTTAACGTGCTTCGAATGGATTGAACAAAAAAATTCGTAACTTTTTTTTTTTTTGCGATTCGTAATTTTCCGTGTCCCTTACAATGGCGCTGCTTAACTTGCTTCGAATGGATTGAACGAAAAAATTCGTAACTTTTTTTTTTTGCGATTCGTAATTTTCTGTGTCTCTTACAATGGCGCTGCTTAACGTGCTTCGAATGGATTGAACGAAAAAATTCGTAACTTTTTTTTTTTGCGATTCGTAATTTTCCGTGTCTCTTACAATGGCGCTGCTTAACGTGCTTCGAATGGATTGAACAAAAAAATTCGTAACTTTTTTTTTTTTTTGCGATTCGTAATTTTCCGTGTCCCTTACAATGGCGCTGCTTAACGTGCTTCGAATGGATTGAACGAAAACATTTGTAAATTCGTAACTTTTTTTTTTTTGCGATTCGTAATTTTCCGTGTCTCTTACAATGTAATAATAGCATACACATTACATAAAATTATGAATTATGCTCCGATTACGAATCTACGAAAACAATGTTACGAAAGTACGAATAAATCAATCTTACGAAAGTACGAATGTAACTAAATCTACGAAAATACGAATGCGTCCGAATTTCGAATAAACGAAAATTAAACGGAAAAACTAATCAACGAAAAAATAACTCTTCCGAAAATACGAATCGTTACGAATACGAACACCGACGACGTACGAATTTACGAAACGTTACGAATCAACGGAAACGAACAGAAACGAAACTAAACTAAACAAATTTTTCTATTGTGCACATGTCTACCACACAGTATACAATCACACAGTATACACAGACATGTTTCTATTGGCTGAGAAGGTACTGGAGAGGTGGGGCAGCTATAATCTCTGGATTTTTAGACCAAAAAGGATGTCGGTAAGGGACATTTCAGAGACAGATGTAAAAAAAAACACAGATTTTTACATACTGTCCCTGGTTTTACTGAGGCTGGCAACCCTGATGGGGCCCCCTAGTGGCCCAGTGCCCGAGTGGCCGAATGGTCAGTCCGCCCCTGTCTATGGACCATTCAGAAGACAAGGCTATGAGCAACCAGAAAGATTTAGCAGAAGCAGAGCCTCAGCTGGTGTGCATGGTTTGAAAGGTTTTTTTCCACACACATTGCCTGCAAAGGTTATAGTTTTTGCAGTTCAGGGTCATGTGGTATTTAGGTTGAGCAAATATCAATTTGCTACAAAGCTAAGTTTAAAGTTTTCCCATTAACCAGATGATAAACAGAACCTCTGTCCCCTCCAATAAAATAACTGTGACAGGTGATGTCCCTTCGCAGTCACTCTGTGATCCTCGATCATGTTGCTTCTTATCCTCCTGATCATCAGCACATCCTGCCTGTCAGTAAGTGCTCTAGGTAAGTCTTGTGTTTTTGGTGTCTGGAGATTCAATCGTTAAGCAGCTAGTAGATAGTCCTTGACATTGATGGAAGAAAGTCAGGCTGTGTAGATACCAGAAGATCTCCCTTGTGTTCTAGACTGGTAGGGAAATCTGCCCCTTCAGAGGTTGTCGCTGGTGGGTAAATCCACTGCTGTAGCTGTGCTCATCATTGAGAACTGGTGTTCTTGAGAGTAGTGGAGGTATATCTGGTGTTCTTGAGAGCAGTGGAGGTATATCTGGTGTTCTTGAGAGCAGTGGAGGTATATCTGGTGTTCTTGAGAGCAGTGGAGGTATATCTGGTGTTCTTGAGAGCAGTGGAGGTATATCTGGTGTTCTTGAGAGCAGTGGAGGTATATCTGGTGTTCTTGAGAGCAGTGGAGGTATATCTGGTGTTCTTGAGAGTAGTGGAGGTATATCTGGTGTTCTTGAGAGCAGTGGAGGTATATCTGGTGTTCTTTAGAGCAGTGGAGGTATATCTGGTGTTCTTGAGAGCAGTGGAGGTATATCTGGTGTTCTTGAGAGCAGTGGAGGTATATCTGGTGTTCTTGAGAGCAGTGGAGGTATATCTGGTGTTCTTGAGAGCAGTGGAGGTATATCTGGTGTTCTTGAGAGCAGTGGAGGTATATCTGGTGTTCTTGAGAGCAGTGGAGGTATATCTGGTGTTCTTGAGAGCAGTGGAGGTATATCTGGTGTTCTTGAGAGCAGTGGAGGTATATCTGGTGTTCTTGAGAGCAGTGGAGGTATATCTGGTGTTCTTGAGAGCAGTGGAGGTATATCTGGTGTTCTTGAGAGCAGTGGAGGTATATCTGGTGTTCTTGAGAGCAGTGGAGGTATATCTGGTGTTCTTGAGAGTAGTGGAGGTATATCTGGTGTTCTTGAGAGCAGTGGAGGTATATCTGGTGTTCTTGAGAGCAGTGGAGGTATATCTGGTGTTCTTGAGAGTAGTGGAGGTATATCTGGTGTTCTTGAGAGTAGTGGAGGTATATCTGGTGTTCTTGAGAGCAGTGGAGGTATATCTGGTGTTCTTGAGAGCAGTGGTGGTATATCTGGTGTTCTTGAGAGTAGTGGAGGTATATCTGGTGTTCTTGAGAGTAGTGGAGGTATATCTGGTGTTCTTGAGAGTAGTGGAGGTGTATCTGGTGTTTTGGACGGCAGTGGTAGCTACCTACTTTTCTAGTTATCAGTGTTATGCCGCGTACACGCGATCGGACTTTCTTTTGGAAAAAAAGTCCGCCGGAGCCCCGGCAGACAAATCCGCCGGGGCTCCGGCGGACTTTTTCTTCCCAGAAAGACGTTCCCAGAAAGAATTTTTTTTTTCTCAAACAAAAAAGGTATTTATTGAACATGAATACATTAACAAACAAGCAGCTCCAGAACACAAGTTATACATAGAGTCTGTGTGGAGTAGCCCCCCGGCAGTCGTCATGGTGGTACATCTATTAAACCCTCCCACATACGAATATCACAATGGTTACAAGGTCTCTGTTGTTCAACTCTATTCTAGAAAGAAGTTTTGACTCAAAATGATCCGCATGGGGACAAGGTGTTTTGGGGTGGGGGGGCACCGGGTGGGGGGGCCCCCTTCCCCAAAGCACTCCCGATGTTGAGGGCACGCGGCCTGGTGCGGCTCAGGAGGGGGGGGGGAGCTCGCTCGTAACACTTTATTTCCTGACCGGCCGGGCTGCGTGCTGGGATAAGGGTCTGATATGGATTTGGGGGGGACCCCCACGCCGTTTTTTTGGCATAGAAATTCCCCTTTAAATCCATTCCAGGCGACGGGGCTAGCAAGGTGGCCACCTCGCCGAAAGAGGCGGCGACATTGGCTTCCTTCGCTAGTCCCGTCTACCTTGAGTCACGTTCAAAATGAAATGAAATGACTTCCACCAAAACTCTGGAGGATTGTCTGCCGGAAAAGTCCGGGCGAGTGTGGGCAAGTCCGCACGTTCGGAAGGTCCGGCGGACCTCCGCTGGAAAGTCCGGCGGACCTCCGCTGGAAAGTCCGGCGGACCTCCGCTGGAAAGTCCGGCGGATTGTCCGGCGGACATAGTCTGGCCGAAAAGTCAGATCGTGTGTACGCGGCATTAGACTATCTTGTGCTCTGATGTTCTAGAAGTGAGTTTTGGTGGAGTAGCTTGTATTTCAAAGATGATCAGTTGCAAAATAGCTGATGTTCTAGAAATGGGTTTTGATGGAGTATCTGGGGTCACAGAAGTAATCATTGGTGGGTTATTTGATGTTCTAGAAGTAAAGTTTTGGGGAGTATCTGGTGTTCTAGAGGCAATCAGTGGCGGGGTATCTAATGTTCTAGAAGTGGGTTTTGGTAGAATATCATGTGTTCTAGAGATGATCAGTGGTGGGGAACCTGATTTTCTAGAATGGGTTTTGATGGAGTATCATGTGTTTTAGAGACAATATCTCATGTTCTAGAAGTGGAGTCATTTTTGTTCTCGAGTTGATCGGTGGGGGGTATCTGGTGGGCTCTAGAGGTGAACTCACGTGTGGATTATATGGTAACCTTCAGGTGGGTATTGCTGGAGAATAACTGTTCTGTTGGCATTCCAGGCTGTTCCAGCGGTTTGCCCTCTTCTGCTCACGTAATCATATATAGTGATGCTTTCGAATTTATGGGCAATCTAGATGACTTTCAGACTATCCGAAAGTTGGTGGAAGCCTTCAACAGTTCCTCCAATGAAGTCAAGATTGAGCTTTATTCGTATGACGCCAAGAAGCTGGGAGATTACGTCCGCAAGAATCAGGCCCTTGGATCAGCTGCTTACTCTGTGACTGAGGTCTACATTATAACATATATAAACTCCATGATATGGCAGCCACCAGCCACCACCGAGCGCAAGTCACATATCCTTATCCTGCTTTTGAGACACTCTTATCCGCACATATTCATGAAGCCTAAAATCCACAAGCTGAAGAGGGCCGGGTTCCAGATCTTCACACTGGTCTATGGGGCACTGAGAGAATATGAGTTGGAGGAAGTGGCCACATACCCAGCAGAGTGGCACTCGTACAGCCGGATGAACTTCCAGAGCAGTGACAGTGCTGCCGAGGCCCTTGTCAGATCTGCATGTCGGAATATTGAGGCAAACGAACGCGTGGCAAAGAAACAGCGTGAGTACACCCATGTACTAACATTATTCATTCTCTGTAAATATATGTAGCGGCCACGTCCCCTAGGGGCGGCCTTGACTTTTCTGGGCTTACCGGTTACCTCCTTGTAGCTCGTCTTCCTTTGTCTAGGGGTTCCCAGGGTTAGTACCCAGTAACTTCAGAAGCTGACACACAAAAGTCCTTTTGAGGATTTTTATTTTGCAGGGGTAACATATAACTATAACACAGTCTCAGATGGGAATAGAGGGCACGAGTGATAAAACTCAGGCACTTTGAACTGCTGACATCCACTGAATGTCTCTAGTTAGCCCAGAGAGTAGCCACTCGCAACTGGGCGCTTCACTGCTGGATAAACCTCTAGCCAGAGATTTAGCAGCCAACATGTGATCCGGAAAACTTAGCAAAGTCTCTGCCACAGACCAGATTGTAACTGAAGATAAGTAGGAACCTTTCTCACAGTACCTGGATCTCTCAGCCTTCTTGGCGATACTGTGAGAAGTGGGGATTCTTTAGTGTCCATACAACTTCAGCTCCCAGGCTCTTACCGAGCAGCCAGCTTCTTGGCCCTCCTCTGAAGAGTCCTCCCCTGGTCACTTGTACGAGTTGCCGTGTCCCTCCAATACCGAGAGCACACCGGGACACCTCCGAATCCTCCTTCAGTTACTGGGCCTCGAACTTGCCAGTTCCGAGGCTTGGGAACGGATGGATCCCCACCCCAGACCATGAGGGCCTCTGAGGCTGGTCAGGGTGACCATGCTTGCGGGGACGGCAGACACTCCTGGGCCCGGGACCCCCCACGGGTCTACCCCGGACCGGAACCAGGAATCAAAGCAGCAGCCGAACCCTGAACACGTGACTTCAGCACCTTAAATACCCCTTCCCAGACCACACAGCGCGGCCAGACGCGCCCATTGATTGGCTCCGGGAAAGATTGGTCCAACCAGGCTTGGTTCTCAGCCTGTCACAGGTGCCTCACTGCACCTATGACCAGACGGAACTTCAGTACAGCCCAGCCAGACTGATGCCAAAGTAAAAGACCTGTAAAATTAACCCCCAGAACTCCATTACAGTTCTGGGAAAAACTAAATTTACATAGATAGTGCGCACTTTAATAAAGTGTGGATGCTCATGCTACATACACAAGATGGCCGGTTGTGCACCAGGGCTGCATTACTTGTGTTGTCTTGCCTTCCGATGTTACATCACCTAAACTCTCCGACTTATAATAATGGTATCTAGTATGCTGTGAGCTACTTCTGCAGGACAGGTCCATGTTGGAAAGCTGCTGCAGATATGACTCTTACCAGTCTGGTGCTGGCCACATGGCTGAACTCTTGATTGATGGAACAAAACAAGAACACAGACATGACAATACATCATAACCAGGGGCTGACTTGCAACTTTTGTCCCAGGGGGCAAGTACAACCCAGAGGCCCATGGTGCAGCAACTCAGTCCCCCTCCCGCTCTCCCTCTTTCTTCCCTGCCTCCTCCCAGGCTGAAGCTCTGCTCCAGGTAATCTCTGCTCACTTGGCGGTTCGGGCTAAGCAGCAGCTGCTGCACCGACTACGGGTTTCTGAACTGACCATCAGGGGGGCGGCTGAGGGCTGCAGGGGGAAGATGGGGTGGCTGGTTGGGTCTGACCAGGGGACGAGAGCCTCTGGTGGGGCAATGAGCCGGCCTCTATGAGCCTGCCTCTGCTCTGACACGGTGTACAGCGTCTATGCCAGTGGGGGCGGCCTGTGCTCTGTCCTTATCCAGCACTTGGTAGGACACCGGTGGAATTTTTTACTCCTCTTCTCCTGGCAGCTTTTAGCCAGGCATGTACTGGCCATCGGGACTACCGGGAGTTTCCCGGTGGGCCGATGGCTCAGTGGGCCAGTCAGGTGCAGTCCTGGAGCCGCTCCTCTCTGACAGTGAGTGATCAGGATTTCACTCCTGTCAGGAGGAGCAGCTGCCGTCACTTGCTGGAGAGAGCATTAGGCTTTCTGCTCCCTCCAGCCTGCAGGGGGAGATAGTCAGCCGGAAGACGTTCCTTCCTCTCTCTCGTTATCACATGAGTGGAGAGAGGAACGAGAAGCTGCCTTCAAAACTGTGAGTACATGGGGGGGGGGGGGAGGGAGGACACTCTGATGTGAAGGGGGCTGCTGTTGGGGACACTCTGATATAAGGGGGGTGCTGATGGAGACACACAAAATTAAAGTGGGCCGTCATGATGAAGTCCAGGGCCAAATTCTTGTCCCAGTCCAGCCCTGCTTTTAGCTATGTCTGCAGGGCCGTTGCAAGTATTTTCGTCTACTCAGGCGAATGTGTCAATTTGACACTTTCAGCAATGTCAACTGAACAATTAACACCTCCCCCAGACATCATGGCACTATAGTGATTGGGTTATGTAATTTGAACAGCGTGATTTCACAAACGTTTACACCATCAAACATATTTTCCCACCATCAACATCTGCCTTGACACATTCCATGGTGCCTGGATAAATTGATTTACCTGTGTACATATAAAAATACAGTGGAACCTCGGATTACTCGCATATCAAAGCGAGTTTCCCCATTGAAGTCAATGGAAACAAAAATAATTTGTTCCGCATTGACTTCAATGGCATGCAATACCGCATGTGGCCAGAGGTGGGGGGGCACCGGAGAGCCTTGGAAATGGCTAGAGAGACCCCAGGACACTTTGGCTGACCTTGAGCATTTCCATGTCTTTCCGAGCATTGCCGAACTGTGCTGATTGGCTGTAATCGGCATCGTTCGGCTCTTCTCGGCTCCGGCGCCCCCTGCACCTCAGGCCAAATGGGGTACTGCAGGCCCTATTAGCTTGACTTCTGCTCGTCTTGTGAGACAAAACTCGCAAACCGAGTCAGAATTAAAAAAAAAAAGTTGCTCGTCTTTCAAAATGCCCCTTAACCGCGTTACTCGTAAACCGAGGTTCCCCTGTACTTAAAACAAAGGGTGAAAAACAATGTAGTGTCAATCTACACAATCACAGTAGCGATTGGATTTGAATTTTGCCACCACATCCCTCCCTCCAAGTTTTCCCCCTATCTTATCTTTTTAACATTTGGTAGTCATATCCCAAAATATTCGAATGGCGCGTACACACGATCGGAATTTCGGCCAGCAAAAGACCAATGAGAGCGTTTCATCGGAAAATGTGACCGTGTGTAGGCTCCATCGGAATTTTGCTGGCCGAATTTCCGCCAGCAAAAAATTGAGAGCATGTTCTCAATTTTTCCGACTCGGCTCGTCGTAGTGTTGTACGTCACAGCATTCTTGACGGTCGGAATTTGGTGTGACCGTGTGTAGGCAAGACAGTTTGAGCGGAATTCTGTCGGGAAAACCATCAGAGCTTTTTCTGACGAGAATTCCGATCGTTTTCTTTTATCCCAAGGACGAAATGTGAGAAATAACGTATATATCATACAATCATTCCATAAACACATACACTGCATAATTTGAATAAAATATGCTTCTAAAATAGTTTAACCAATTAATCAAATTCTTTGTTTGATTTTTTTAAAGAACTAAAGAAAATGGCAGCCAAGTAACTTTCTCTATTCGAATTAGTATGAGAACCCAGGAACATAAAACAGTATTTTTATATTCTCATATAAGCACTGCGCTAACAAACTAAATATAAATATACGTTGCTGCTACTTAAAATGCAAATAATAAAACAAAGGGTGAAAAACAAATCTACACAATCACAGTAGCGAAAAAAAGAACAATAAAAATTATTCAAAAGTGTCCATAATAAAATCAAAAATACAAACGCATAATCATGAGTTATGCCCCGTACACACGCTCGGATTTTCCGATGGAAAATGTCCTATCGGACCATGTTGTTGGAAATTCCGACCGTGTGTAGGCTCCATCGGACTTTTTCCGTCTGAGTTTCCGACGGAAAAAGTTTGAGATCCTGCTCTCAAATTTTCCGACAACAAAGTCCTATCTGACTTTTTCCGATCGTGTGTAGAGAATTCCGACGGACAAAGTGCCACGCATGCTCAGATCACATTACAAGACCAAAGCATTTGGCTACTAGCCTCTACGTAGTCCCGTCGTACACAACGAACGTCACCACGTTCAGAATGATCGGATTTTCCGACAACTTTGTCCGACCGTGTGTATGCAACACCAGTGTCGGACAAAATCCGTCTGAAAAAATCCGAAGGATTTTGTGGCCGGAATTTCCAACCGTGTGTACGGGGCATAAGTGTATATCCAATACAATTCTAATAACTGGTACAATTCATAAAAATGTATATCTATACATACAATATAGATGGGTTGCCACGTGATTATAAACGATTATTATCAAAAATGATACATACTGACAGACATCAATTGAATCATAGGGACACGGCATATAATAGCTCTATGCATTTCGTGGATTGATCCCACTCTTCAGGAGCATGCGCGTGAGTTCAATAAAAAATATAATAGAAGGAGTTGATGTGTGGTCTGATCCTACCCAAGGAAAAAAGAAAAATCATAAAAAGTAAAATAAAATAAAATCAAGTCTAAATAATCCACTCTCTACCATATGTACAATGTTTTTTTTTGAAAAGCCTGTGGCGTGTGAAACACACCCAAAAACTCCACCCGGTGCCAAAAAAAGTGCACACACATAAAGAGGTGACACAAAACGTGCAACGGGTGTTACACATGTCCTCCCTAGGGATGGACCTTAACCCTGATCCCCCGGGGCGTTAGGCTCCAGACGGGGACTGAGGTACTTTCACATGGTCCATCTGGCCAAAACCAGACGGACCCCTTTCTCTGGAGGGTCTGCCGAAACAGACCCACCCAAGTACTTGGTGGGGCTCTCCCGAAGAGAGACACCATGAGAGAAGGCGAACTAAGCCAAAAGGCCATGTCCACCTCCTCCCAAGACTTTAAGGGTTGGCCCGAGGACCGAACACCCTACTCATCACACTGTGACAAAACTGTGACAACACCAAACAAAAAAAAACAAAAATGTGACAAACACGGGGATAAATAAAAAGAGAGTGGGGAAAAGGAAGATGGGAGAGTGAGTGGAAAGTGACCATTGTGCAATACAATGGCCGGCCCTCCGGCCAGGAATAAAAAATTTCCCCTGGTCCTAGCCAAAAGGCTCGGCCCTAGAGGCAGGTGTGAAAAACGTGTGTAGTGGTGAAGTGACCATGGTGCCATAAATCAAAGTGGTTTCCCACAGTGAGTATACGACACCCCTGAACTTGTTGACTATAATAAAAGTGTGGCACTGTAGGGGGGCATCTCCAACGGGAGCTGACATGGTGTGAGTGGCCTGCTGTCCAGCAAGAAAATCAACCAGGGGAGACAGATTTCAAGAAGTTGAAGTAGTCAGAGTGACCATAAGTGCTGAGACCATCAATGAAGGACTTCTGAAAAAAAAATATATATGTATATATATTTTAGATAGTTATAGTATGAGACGTGCGAGGTGTCCTGTGCTTGGTAAAGAACAGGGGGGATCGAAGTACTAGAATGTATTGGTGGTAGCCAAGGTGTAAGAACTGAAAAGTGATGAGGATATAAAACGCATCACCAAGAAAGGGTGAATAAAACAATCTAAAAGGTGACGATGCATGATGCATGGCACATGAACGTCCACCCAGGGCCGGGACAAGGGGTGGGCAGGAGGGGCGGCTGCCCCTGGCGCAATGGTATATTGCAAGGGTAGGGGGCACCTTGAGCCTGACCCTAAGGGAAAGGAGGGCTCAGTTTGGCATCTTTGCCCTGGGCACTGGATGACCTTGTCCCAGCACTGTGTCCACCCACCCTAAGTAGATGGGGCAGTTACCTCCCATCCCTTGATTGGATATACAACCTCCCTTGCTCTATTTAGTGTGTCATGTGATCTGGTTTAGAAGCCCCCTGGCTCCCATCCCTCCCGGGAGCTGCGATGCATGCTGCGGAACCTCCTCCTCCCCTTCTACTTAGGGTGGGTGGATGTTCATGCGCCATGCATCAACGTCACCTTCTGGGTGTTGCAAGTGCAGTGTCACTGCTGTGGCACCACCCCTTCTTTTGCACGTTAGTACCATCTGGCAGCTAGATGGAGGAGTGTAATGGCACCGACGCCCGGTCAAGGACGCCTTCCTCCTGCAGTGCAGGCCCATGTGACGTTGGTGGGCGTGTGATGGCCGTGCCCTTATAGGCTTCACCCAGGGATGTCAGATTCACTCTGGTGTGCCGTCGCTCACTTCGGTTCACTACATGAATCACCTTGGATCCCTGGACCCTATGAACTGATCACTGTCTAATTGGTAATTAGAATTCACCTCTAGTTGCACTGCACGATTGTTTTATTCAACCTTTCTTGGTGATGCGTTTATATCCTCATCACTTTTCACTTCTTACACCTTTCTATTCAACCTCTTCTGGTGATGCGTTTATATCCTCATCACTTTTCACTTCTTAATGCCGCGTACACACGATCGTAATTCTCGTCGGAAAAAGCTCTGACGGTTTTCTCGACGGAATTCCGACGGAATTCCGCTCAAACTGTCTTGCCTACACACGGTCACACCAAATTCCGACCGTCAAGAACGCGGTGAGGTACAACACTACAACGAGCCGAGTTCAATGCTTCTGAGCATGCGTCGAATTGTTTACGAGCATGCGTAGGAATTTTGCGCGTCAGAATTGCTACAGACGATCGGAAATTCCGATAGAAACCTTTTCCGTTGGAAAAATTAAGAACATGCTCTCATTTCTTTGCTGTCGGAAATTCGGCCAGCAAAATTCCGATGGAGCCTACACGCGGTCGCATTTTCTGATGAAAAGCTGTCATCGGTCTTTTTCTGGACGGAATTCCGATCGTGTGTACGCGGCATTACACCTTGGCTACCACCAATACTTTCTAGTACTTCAATCCCCCCTGTTCTTTACCAAGCACAGGACACCTCGCACGTCTCATACTATAACTATATAAAAATATATATACATATGTATTTTTTCAGAAGTCCTTCATTGATGGCAGTGGTGGCTGGTGCTCAAATTTTTTTGGGGGCGCAAACAAGCTGAAAAATTCTAAAAAAAACCCCCATCAATTGCAGCCTCACTGTACCATCAAACGCAGCCACTGTGCCATCAAACGCAGCCACTGTGCCATATCAAATGCTGCCACTGTGCCATCAAATTCTGCCACTGTGCCCATCATATGCAGCCACTGTGCCCATCATATGCAGCCACTGTGACATCATATGCAGCCACTGTGACATCATATGCAGCCACCCCCCATTTGGGGGTCCCTGATCTACAGTGCCACACTTTTATTATATAGTCAACCTTGTACGTATGGTAGAGAGTGGCTTTTTATACTTGGTTTTATTTTATTTACATTTTTTTATGATTTTTCCACTTTCTGAAGAGTTGCACTATTTTCACAATTGATTCTTTTTTGGATATTGAATTTATTTATGATGGACAATATTTTTGATTTTATTATGGACACTTTTGAATAATTTTTATTGTTCTTTTTTTCGCTACTGTGATTGTGTAGATTGACACTACATTGTTTTTCACCCTTTGTTTTATTATTTGCATTTTAAATAGCAGCAACGTATATTTATATTTAGTTCGATAGCGCAGTGCTTATATGAGAATATAAAAATACTGTTTTATGTTCCTGGGTTCTCATACTAATTAGAATAGAGGAAGCCACTTGGCTGCCATTTTCTTTAGTTCTAAAAATCAAAGAATTTGATTAATTGGTCAAACTTTTTTTATAAGCATGTTTTCCTCAAATGATATATGAAGTGGTATGTGTTTATGGAATGCTACACACAGAATGCAAGGTTCAGGAGGATGCTACGTACAGAGTGCAGGGCTCAGGAAAATGCCACGTACAGAGTGCAGGATTCAGGAGGATGCTACGTACAGAGTACAAGGTTCAGGAGGATGCTACGTACAGAGTGCAAGGTCCAGGAGGATGCTACGTACAGAGCGCAAGGTTCAGGAGGATGCTACAGACAGAGTGCAGGGTTCAGGAGGATGCTTTGTGCATGGTGCAGGGTTCAGGAGGATGCTACGTGTAGGGTGCAGGGTTTAAGAGGATGCTACATACAGAGTGCAAGGTTCAGGAGGATTCTACGTACAGAGTGCAGGGCTCAGGAGAATTCTACGTACAGAGTGCAGGATTCAGGAGGATGCTACATACAGGGTGCAGGATTCAGGAGGATGCTACGTACAGAGTGCAAGATTCAGGAGGATGCTACGTACAGAGTACAGGGCTCAGGGGGATTCTACGTACAGAGTACAGGGTTCAGGAGGATGCTACTTCCACTATGCCACACTGCAGAAACGAGGATGTGCTTTTCATGCTGACCGAAGCTGTTCCTTTCTCTCTTTAGACCAAGTGTAGGTAAAACTCTCTCACTGCTGCAAGGATCTGGAGATTCTCTCTGTTCTATGGCTGGGCTGAGCTGTGCTCTCTCCTCTCCCGGGTCTCCCTCCATGTCCCCTCCTCTGTACATCTCAGAACTCGAGAAGGAGAGAAGGGTGCGGGTTCAGCACTTTCCTATTGGATGAGAAGGCAGAAAAGAGGCTGTATATCAATCTGCCTATGAAATCTGCCTGCCGGATCTAGCTAAATATCATTGACTTATGTGGCAGGAGCCGCTGTACCCCTCCACAGCAAAAAAAAAAGAGTACCCAGGTTCCTGGCATCAGTACAGGATTTACCGGTAGAATACAATTTTAAAAAACACTGTGAAACATACAAGAACTGGTATGTGAATTTTAGGGGTGCTGTGTGGGGGTGCTTAAAGAATTTGTCAGGGTGCTTTAGAACCCCCAAGCTTCTATCTGGCACCGCCCCTGAATCCGGGGACAAAACCGGGGACAGACTTGGCCCCAGATGATGCCTCTATAAGGCGAAACGCGTCGGGAGACTAATTTGCTGATGCCACTGCTGCCAATTCTTTCCATATATGCTTGAAATTTTCTCTGTACATGTGAGTACCCATTTGCTTTTTTAAAATAAATTTTATTAGCCTATTCGGTATCACACTATATGCCCTCATTCCTTTTTTGCCGGTAATACTGCTGGGGATGAACTACACTGTATACCTTCCACCATCCCCATCTTGGGTTTCCATTGAACGTCCAGTGTCTCCATCTGTCCGTGGTCTTCACTTCATCATAATCCTGGAATAGCTGCTCACCTAGGTGTAACACAAAAACACCATTCAGCATGTTTGACTCATACAGCGTAAGCCCACTGAGTCCATGAGAGTCGGTAAGCCTCTTTCCAGTTGGTGATGGAAAACTTCAGACAAGCCGCACAAGTCACTTTGTACTATTTTGTATTCACTTATGTCACTTTTTTGGTGTAATATTGTGGATTTTTATTTTCGCTTTATATAATCACTTATAATTGATTATGAATACTTATCATTGATAATTTTTTATTATATATTGAGTTTTACCACTTTTTATCACAATTTATATTACTATATCTTTATTTATTATTCACCATACTTGTTCAATATCAATTTTTGAACACTTATGAGCGCCGCACTTTATATTTATTCACGATTTCCATTTTATACTATTATTGTTGTGCAGGCTGCTATACTCACCACTGTTAGCGCGGTTTCCCATCTTTCTGTTTGGTCCAGGGACAGTGTCCTCAGTGTCCTCCTCTTAAAGGAGTCTCAAACTCAGACACACATTACATTTGCCCATTAAACAAGTCCAAAGTCCACCGACAAAGACTTTACGTGCCCCACAGGGTGCCCAATTCAGCTTGATCATCATAAGTTATTATTAGTTGCACTCCAGAAGTGTCCTGCGATTTTGTAATAACTATTTTCTCCTTTTCTGTGCAGTTTTGTCTAAGGTTCATCTGGTTGGTGGAAATGGACCTTGTCAAGGTAGGGTGGAGCTGTTCTACAACCAGACGTGGGGCACCCTGAGTGACAAACACTGGGACAGACAAGCTGCTGACGTCATCTGTAGACAGCTGAAGTGTGGCCCCTCAGTGGAGGCTCAGAAAGGAGACACATTTGGGGCCGGTGTTGGCCATGTCCTGGAAAAGGTGGATTGTACAGGGGATGAGAGTGACATTTCACAGTGCTTATTGGGAGCCTGGACTGGGAGAGACGATGTAAGAAGTGAGCACAGTGCCGGTGTCACCTGCCTATCCTCTGGTGAGTCCATCTTAGTCCTCCACTCATAGAATGATATGTTTTATGATCACTGGTATAATGGCGGTCTTTGCCTTACAGGTGTCAGTGGTGTCAGGCTGGTGGACGGATCTGGCCGCTGTAGCGGGACTGTCGAGGTGTCTGTGGACAACGTATGGAGGAGGCTCTCCCTGTGGAACTTTGACTCGAGGGAGGGAGCAGTCATTTGCCGAGAGATGAGCTGTGGACCACTGGTGAAGGTGCAGGAGGTCCTTTCCACTTCTGGCACCCAGGCGGTGGAGAGATCCCGATGTTTTGGGTCAGAGTCAAAGTTTTCGGAGTGCAGAATTGGTCTTTGGAAGGCTGACACTCAACTGCCGGACGTACATGCTGCAGTAGTGTGTTCAGAGACAGGTAGACACCCAGTACAACCGATATTAGACGTGTAGAATATAAGAAAATCGCCACACAACCAACTGTGGAAAATGTCTTTCTTAGATGATTAACTTTTAATCTTGAAATGTATATGGCCATTTCCTATGCATTTTAATAAACTGATAGTGACATTTTCCACAGTTAAGTTGTGCGATGAATCCTTCATGTCCTTGGCACTTATCTGTTGGTATTACAAACCAGTCCAGCACCCAGCCATGGTGGATGGATGTAAAAGTTAAGATCCACCTGGAGCGGTTGCTTGATGTTTATCTGTATGAGAGGTGGTCCATGACCCATTGTGCTCTTTTATACACCAGGGTTTGGGCAGTCTACCGGTACATAGGATTGGGTAGACTCTACCTAACCTAGATCCGAGTTTACAGAAGAAAACACAGGGAAACAAACACCTCTCGTGAGACAAGAATGTCTAGCTTTTCCTCACTTACTTGCTTCTTTTATCCTTCTCTATTTTTATCTCAAACTTTCTCTCACCTGACTTTGTATCCCCATTTCCTTCCTCTTCTTTTTTGCTCCCCTTCCATCTCATATCCTTGCTCTCTATCCCAGCCTCTTTGGTTGCTCTTGCTTTATCCATCTCACCATCTATCTGTTTTTACTTTCTCTTTCCTTGTCCCTTTTGTACCGTTTCATCTCTCTCTATCTCCCTATACCCCCCATCTGTGTCCACCTTTACTGCTTCCATATATAATCCTCAGTTTCTCCATCTACACCCATCCATCTTTCCCCATCTATACCACTCATTCTTCATCTATATACCTCTATCCAGGGCAGGACTTAGGGTGGTGGGGGCCCCTGGGCTTGAGTCACTTTCGGGCCCAACCGTCTATACATTACCGTATTTATCGGGGTATAACACGCCCCCCAAGTTTAGGAGGGAATTATCAGCAGTCTTATCAGTGTCTTATCAGTGTCCATCTGCAGCCTTGCCCATCCATATGCAGCCTTGTCCAGTGTCATTGCAGCCTTGTCTGTGTCATATGCAACCTTGTCAGTGTAGCCTTGTCATTTCAGTCTTGAAGTTCAAAAATGGCAGATTCCTGTGTATCTCGGCAGCTCTCAGGTCCTCTCAGCTGCTCTCGGGTCCTCTCGGCGGCTCTCGGGTCCTATCGGCGGCTCTCGGGTCCTATCGGTGGCTCTCGGGTCCTGACGCAGTCCCGAGAGTAGCCGAGTGTACTCGGCTCGGCTCACAGTCACGCCCAGTCCCTGTGTTATCTCCATCATAGGGCGTGACTGGGCGTGACTGTAAGCCGAGCCGAGTACACTCGGCTATGTATCTCAGCGGGGCCTCCTATTGGGCTGGGCCCGTGGGCTTGAGCCCAGTCAAGCCCAATGGTAAGTCCGGCCATGCCTCTATCTCATCCTCTATACCCCTCCATCTCTCTTCATCTATACCCTCCATCCTTCTCCCTCTATACCCCTCCATCTCTCTCCCTCTTTAACGCTCCATCTCTCCCTCTATACCCTCCATCCTTCTCCTTCTATACCCCTCCATCTCTCTCCTTTTTTAACGCTCCATCTCTCCCTCTATAACCTCTATAACCTTCTGTTTATCTTCCACTATACCCCCCATCTCTCTCTATCTATACTCCACCATCTGTCTCGATCTATACCCCCCATCTCTCTCCCTCCATCTATCCATCTATAATCCTTCCACCTCTTTCCATTTATACTATACCCTTCCATTACTCTCCTTTTATACCTGGAATAAAAAGGGGGTGGTTTTTGGCTTCCCCTTATTTAGATTATAAATATGTATTACCTTGTCTGTTCCTATAATTAGCTAGTCTGTCAAAGCTCTGATAATATTAATGGTGATGATATAATAACAATATCAGCTATAAAATGAAACTCAATGCTCAAAGAAGCAAAGGTCTTGTTTATTTACCAAGAAAGTAGCATACTAACATACAATCTACGAATATTACAGAGCATATAGAAATAAAAGAACAGAGATGATACTTTACGTACAGTGAGTCTTTCCTTGAAGTTAAGTTTGTTGGCTGGGCTCTAGGAGAAATAGGGGCCTTCATGATTTGCCCTTACATTTTAAAACACTCAGACACAACCCACACAAACACCCTCTGCTTGCCCATGTAGTCCTCTGTCCAATGAGAAGCTATAAGGGGTTGTTCTTCCTAATCACCAGGAGGCAGTGCCGATCCTGACCTCCCTGGGGCCCTAAGCAAAATTCTGCTAAGGGGCCCTCTACTTGACCCGTGATGCTGTGAGCTATGTAAACCCTTTTGCCATTGCCACACAGTCACACCTGACACTTCAGTGCTCCCAAAACAATCCTCCCTCCTTTAAACAAAACAGTCAAAGAATAAGTACAATATAGAACATAATGAGGTCCCCAGAGAGCCCCCCTTACATCAGGGTCCTCAGAGCCCCCCTTACATCAGGGTCCTCAGAGAGCCCCCCTTAAATCAGTGTCCACAGAGTCTCCCCCTACATCAGGATCCCCAGAGAGCCTCCCCTTACATCAGGATCCCCAGAGAGCCTCCCCCTACATTAGGGTCCCCAGAGAGCCCCCCCTTACATCAGGATCCCCAGAGAGCCTCCCCTTACATCAGGATCCCCAGAGAGCCTCCCCTTACATCAGGATCCCCAGAGAGCCTCCCCTTACATCAGGATCCCCAGAGAGCCTCCCCTACATCAGGATCCCCAGAGAGCCTCCCCTTACATCAGGATCCCCAGAGAGCCTCCCTTTACATCAGTGCCCTCAGAGAGTCTCCCCCTACATCAGGGTCCCCAGTGAGCCTCCCTACTTACATCAGGGTCCCCAGAGGGTATCCCCCTACATCAGGGTCCCCAAAGAGCCTCCCATTACATCAGGGTCCTCAGAGAGCCTCCACTTACACCAGGGTCCCCAGAGAGCCTCCACTTACACCAGGGTCCCCAGAGAGCCTCCCCTTACACCAGGGTCCCCAGAGAGCCTCCCCTTACACCAGGCTCCCCAGAGAGCCCCTCCTTTCATCAGGGTCCCCAGAGAGCCCCCCCCCTACACCAGGGTCCCCAGAGAGCCTCCCCTTACACCAGGGTCCCCAGAGAGCCCCCCCCCCTTACACCAGGGTCCCAAGAGAGCCTCCCCTTACATTAGTGTCCCCAGAGAGCCCCTCCTTACACAGGGTCCCCAGAGAGCCCCTCCTTACACAGAGTCCCCAGAGGCCCCCCCCCTCTGATATTAGTGTACCCAAGGGGCCCCCTCTTACATCAGTGTCCCCAGGGGGCCCCCTCTTACATCAGTGTCCCCAGGGGGTCCCCTCTTACATCAGTGTCCCCAGGGGGTCCCCTCTTACATCAGTGTCTCCAGAGGCCCTCTTCCTTACATTAGTGTCCCCAGAAAGCCCCCCCTCTTACATTTGGGCCCCCAAACAGCTGACTCCCCCCCTTGCAGAGGTTCCCCTGTACCTGGCTGGTGGAGGTGGGAGGCGGCGATCGGCAGCTATATGGTGTCCACAGGCAGGGGGATCTCCCTGGGGCTAGTAGTTCTATCTCTGAATGTATACAGCGGAGACGGGAGGGGCCTCTGACCCGGGCATCAGCAACAGTGTTCAAGCAGAGTGAAAGTGAAACTGATACCTGCCTGGGTCAGAGGCCCCTCCCTTCTCCTCTCCACTGTATACACTGAGAATACTACAAACCCCAGGGAGATCCCACCGCCCACTCAGGCACCATAGAGCTCCCGATCGCCGCCTTCCACCTCCTCCCACCTCTCCTCACTGCACTCTAAACGGCCAGCCAGAGGTGCAGGGGGGGATGCTGGGTCTTGGGGGCCCCCCACAGCGGCGGGGCCCTAAGCAGCTTGCGTAGTGTGCCTATAGGGCCGATCGGCTCTGCCAGGAGGTATGTGTTACCCTGGATCCTCCAGGAAGTATTGTGGTGGTACTGCTACACTACCATCAAACTTCTTGACCATGGTCAACATTCCAGTCTATATCTGGTCCTTTAGATGTTCTGGTTGAAAGCGAGGCAATTAGGCACTTTTTCCAGATGAAGATTCTGATTTGTACTCTTCTTTTATACAAACCCTGTTGTATAATCTTGTTTTACTGACATTCCAAGATGACTTCCAACAGGCCAAACGGCTTTATTAACTAGACAGGAAAAATCCATAATTGCCTGATATAAAAACATATGTTGCGTCTTCCAACAATATCCCTCAATCTCTCCTACTCCATACCCTTCCATCTCTCTCTCCCACTATACCCTCCATCTATCTTCCACTATACCTCCCCCATCTCGCTTACCCACTATACTATACCCTCTATCTCTCTCTATCTATACCCTCCTGGGCTTTTTTTCCTCAAAGAATTGGTGCAGGAACTCCTCTTATCTCTTATCTCAACGTCCTACCTACCTCCGAGCACCATGCCTTGGTTCCACCCCTGCCCACCTGCCAGTACCGCCCCTTGTAGAAAATGCAGAACCAAGTATAATTTTGTGGTGATAAGTCATTTGTGTGAAATTTAATAACAATAGGAAAAGCAGTAAAGTAGATCCCCCACAGCTATAGCCCCCCCCCCCCCCCCAGCAAAAATAGATTTCCCCAGCAATAATGGATCCCAACAATAGACAGATTTCCCAGCAGCCATCCCAGCATCAATAGACTCTCCAGCTGCCAGCAACAATTGACCCCCTAGCAACGTAAGCCCAACCAGCAACAATAGATCCCCCACCAGCAACAACAGACTACCACGCAAAAATAGATGCCCTCCAGCAACAATAGACCCCTCAGCAGCCAGCAACCATAGACCCCCCTCAACAGTAGATCTCTTCCAGCAACAATTGACCCCCCAACAACATAAGCCCCCCCCCCCTCCCAGCAACATTAGAAACCCCACCAGCAACAATAATAGACCTCCCCAGCAACAACAGACCCCAATGCAAAAATAAATCTCTTCCAGGAGCGATAGATCCCCCAGCAGCCAGCACGAATGGACCCTCCAGGACCCAGCACCCCTTGCCATTACATACATTCAGTGCTGGAAGTGCCGGGACGGCGTCCACCCCACCCCCTGCTGAAAAAAAGCCCTGATACCCTCCATCTATCTTCCACTAAACTCCTCTATCTCTTTACCTCTATATCCCTCCATCTCTCTCTAGCTTTTTATACCCCTTCACCTCTCCATCTATACCACTCCAGATCCCTCCATCTTTCCCTTCTATACCCTTCTATCTCTCTCCCTCTATACAGGCATACCCCACTTTTAAGTACACAATGGGGCTTATTTACTATCGCTGTAGAGTGCAAAATCAGGCTCACTTCTGCATAGAAACCAATGAGCTTCTAACCCAAGCTTTACAATTAAGTTTTGGTAATAAAACCTGGAAGCTCATTGGTTTCTATGCAGAAATGAGCCTGATTTTGCACTCTCTAGCGATAGTAAATAAACCACATTGTGTACTTAAAAGTGGGGTATGCCTGTATTAAATTCTTCTTTTCCATTGGCGCCTTTTACCAAGATAGAAAAATGTTGGTTAACCACTTTAAGACCAGCCTCGTTTTGGATTTTAGGTGTTTACATGTTTAAAACATTTTTTTTTGCTAGAAAAAAAACTTAGAACCCCCAAACATTATATATTGTTTTTTTTCTAACACCCTAGAGAATAAACTGGCGGTCGTTGCAATACTTTTTTTCACACCGTATTTTGCACAGCGGTCTTGCAAGCGCACTTTTTTTGGAAAAAATTCACTTTTTTGAATAAAAAAATAAGACAACAGTAAAGTTAGTCCAATTTTTTTATATATTGTGAAAGATAATGTTACGCCGAGTAAATTGATACCTAACATGTCACGCTTCAAAATTGCGCCCGCTCGTGGAATGGCATCAAACTTTTACCCTCAAAAATCTCCATAGGCGACGTTTAAAAAATTCTACAGGTTGTATATTTTGCGTTACAGAGAAGGTCTATGGCTATAATTATTGCTCTCGCTCTACCGATCGCGGCGATACCTCACATGTGTGCTTTGACCACCGTTTTCATATGCGGGCGCTACTCACGTATGCGTTCGCTTCTGCGCACGAGCTCGTCGGGACGGGGCGCTTTAAAAATTTTTTTTTTTGTTTTTCTTATTTATTTTTCTTGATTTTATTTATTTTTACACTGTTTTTTAAAAAAAAATTTAATTGGCTCACTTTTATTCCTATTACAAGGAATGTAAACATTCCTTGTAATAGAAAAAAGCATGACAGGTCCTCTTAAATATGAGATCTGGGGTCAAAAAGTCCTCAGATCTCATATTTGGACTTCATTGAAAAAAAAAAAAAAAAATGTAATTTAAAAAAAATTACATTTGAAAATTCCTCTTTAAGAGGTGTGGGCGGAAGTGACGTTTTTGACGTCGCTTCCGCCCTCCTATGGTATAGAGATGAGTGGCGGCCATCTTAGCGTCACTCATCTCTATGCACAGGAGGGGAAAGGACCCGATCGCCTCCGCCGCTGCCGACGGTTCCGGTAAGCGGTGGAAGGTGCGTGAGAGCGGCGGGAGGGGGGGGGCACCTCCCTCTTCAAAAAAGGGACGTACATCGTCGTGTGCCGGTCGGAAAGTGGTTAAATGTTGGATTTTCCATCCAGTTAATCCCCAATAATCTCATATGGGCCATCACAAAACATGAAAAAATACACCTTATCATGTACAGTCTAGATCAGTGGTCATCAACCCTGTCCTCAGGGCCCACTAACAGGCCAGGTTTTATGTATTACCTTGGGGAGATGCAGACTAGAATACTGCAATCACTGAGCAGCAAATGATATCACCTGTGATGTATTTCAGTTATCTTGTAAACCTGGCCTGTTAATGGGCCCTGAGGACAGGGTTGATGACCACTGGTCTAGAGGCTAACATCTGGACCCGTTGAATTTGACAATGCACCTTCAGATCCAGACTCTTGCTCCTGGATGTAGGCCTGGTTCAGTGGCCCAATCGTGCACTGTAGAGGGGCTGCCTTTGACTGCAGCTATAACAGCACAATTAGTGTATTTGATGGACTACCAAGCATTGGACCCCAACATCCATCGCTTATGGACCCCCAAGCATTGGATGTTGGAGTCACGCTCATGGACGCCTTCTCCATTTTCTTTCAGCAATTTCCAAGGTGTCAGTAGCTGGGGAGAGTGGTAAGTGTTCCGGGAAGGTGAAGATCTTCTCCAATGAGCTCTGGAGCACGGTCTGCGCAACAGAATGGAGTGCAGCTGAAGAGGCGGTACTTTGTAAGCAGCAGGGGTGCGGTCCAGCACTGGAGCTATTTGAAGTCAAGAAGGTGGCTCTGTCAAGGGGTGCAACTCCACAAACAAATTTCCGCAGCGTGCACTGCAGTGGCTCCGAGACGAACCTGTCTCAATGCAGCACCGTCATGTCCAGAGGATACAAGTGTTACTCTGAGGAGGCCTTGGTCTCGTGTTCACCAACAGGTAACATTAAATAACCAGTAGCAATAGTGATGCATGGGATATAGACTGGCCCAATAGTTAAGCTTGGCATCTACTCGTGGCTGGTAAGATGGTGGCTGGTAAGGAAAAAGATCACAGGTAAGGTTAAGGATATGCAGTTAGGGATTAGGGTGAGATTCATCAGGCCAGTAAAGACAATACTTCTGCGGGGGACCTAGAAATAAATTCAACAGGATGGGGCATTCCAAGGTTCGCAATACATGTCACAGAGGAGAAAACAGAGGAGGCTTTCAGTTTAAGACCAAATAAGTGGGGCAAAACTGCTGCTAAATTGGAGATAAGGTTAAAGCTTAGGATGAGGTTTAAAATGAGGCTGTAAGGCTGCATTCACACCTGAGCGTAGCTTTTCAGGCAGAAAATCGCGCGAATTGCAGCGTTTTTTGCGGCATTTTTTACTGCGATTTTTACCGCGATTCGCGGCGTTTTTTACCGCGTTTTGCCGCAAATTTTGTGCAGAGCAAAAGGTCACTAATGTAAAAAGAATAAAAATGCCCAAATCTGCCCCATTGGCGCGACAAAAAAGGGTCCGGAACTTGTTTGAGCTTCAGGCGTAGGGCTTCAGGCGTTTTGGAGTGGAGATGTGAACCATCTCCATAGAGAATAATGTATTTTTTCCCCTCTAGCGTTTTGTAGCTTCAGGCTTCAAGCTACAAAACGCTCAGGTGTGAATGCAGCCTAAATGTGAGAGGTCAGAGGCTAGGCTGTGGGGGTTAAGGTCAAGATTCAGGGCTAGGTTGTTAGGGTTAAGAGTTAATGTTAATGTTAAGAACTAAGTTGTTAGGACAATTTCCTTTTAGGAGCTAAGATATTAAGGTTAGGGGTTATTGTGAGGGTAGGGCCATGTTGTTAAGAATAGGGTTAAAGGGTTCAGTATTAATGGTTAGGGATTAGAGTGAAGGTTAGGGGATAGGTAGTTGAGGTGAGGGTTAGAGGCCATGTTGTTAAAGTGATATTAAAGTCAGAATCATTTTTTTTTATACTTACCTGCACTGTGCATTGGTTTTGCACAGAGCAGCACCAATCCTCCCCTTCTTGGGTCCCCCGCCAGTGCTCCTGGCCCCTCAGCTTGCTATGGGGGCACCAGAGCAGGCTCAGTCCTGAGCCGCTGCTCTGTGTGTCCACTCACATATGGACCGTGGCTTGGCCCTGCCCTAAATCTCTCCTCATTGGCTCACTGGCTGTGATTGACAGTAGTGGGAGCCAATGGCTTCTGCTGCTGCCTCAGCCAATGAGGAGGAAGAGACCTGGGTGTGCCTCGGCTCTCGTGCACATTGCTGGATTGAGATGGCAATCAGGTAAGTATTAGGGGGGAGCTACTGCACACAGAAGGTTTTTTACCTTCATGCATAGAATGCATGAAGGTAAAAATTCTTGAGCCTTTAGAACCACTTTAAGGCCACTTTCACACGGGCATTAGCGGCAAAGCTGGTTTTAGCGGCACTTTACTGTCGTTTTATCTGCACTTTTCGGATGCTAGCGGGGCGCTTTTGACCCCCGCTAGCGGCGAAGAAAGGGTTAAAAGCGCCTTTGTATACACCACTACCGCACCACCCCAGAGATGCTGCTTGCAGGACTTTTCAAAACGTCTCGCCTAACAATAGGGATTAGGGCTAAGGGTTTTGTTTGTTAGGGTTAGGTATTAGAGTGAAGGTTAGAGGATAGGTTGTTCTGTGAGGGTTAGTGGTCATGCTGTTAAAGTGGATGTAAACCCCAAATTTTTTTTATTTATTTTTTGATGTCATAATGTAGAGAATACGATTTCCTTTCATTTGAGCACAGTCTTGCCACACAGATTCACTCGAGGCCTGAGCAATCCTCTTTTATTGTTCAGTTAGAAAAATCTTGACAAAGTCTTGAAAACTTTGTCAAAAACGCCCCCTTGCTGTGAGTGATAGGTGATTTACATATCTCATGCACTAGCCTGAGACAGGTTATCAATTAGATCACTGGATGTTCTACTCTGCCCAGCTCTGACTACATACATGTCCCCTAAATCACTTGTCTGTCTATAGTCTGCTGACTGTTCACTGCATCCCATGATGAGAAACATCCAGTCAAAACACAGTAAAGCTGGGAGAGCTGGAGGGGAGGGGGATGTGAATTGTGAACTTTTTACACAGGATGTGCCTGTCTCAGGCTAGTGCATGAGATATGTAAATCACCTGTCACTCACAGCAAGGGGGTGTTTTTGACAAAGTTTTCAAGACTTTGTCAAGATTTCTCTAACTGAACAATAAAAGAGGATTGCTCAGGCCTCAAGTGAATCTGTGTGGCAAGACTGTGCTCAAATGAAAGGAAATCTTATGCTATACATTATGACATCAACAAAAAAAAAAATTGGGGTTTACATCCACTTTAAGGACAGGGATTAGGGTTAAGATTTTAGTTAGGGTTAGAAATTAGAGTGAAGGTTAGGAGATAAATTGTTGTGGTGAGGGTTGGTGGCCATGGTGTTAAGGATAGAGGTTAGGGTTAAGGATTTAGTTTGTTAGGGATTAGAGTGAAGGTTAGGGGATAGGATGTTGGGGTGAAGGTTAGTGGCCATGTTGTTAAGGATAGGGATTAGTGTAAAGATTATAGTCTGTGAGGGTTAGAGTCTAGATTGAAAGTTAGGGGATAGGTTGTTGTGGTGAGGGTTAGGGCCCATGTTGCTAAGGACAGGGGTTAGGGTTAAGGATTTTGTTTGTTATGGTTAGGGATTAGAATGAAGGTTAGGGGACAGGTTGTTCTGTGAGAGTTAGTGGTCATGCTGTTAAAGATAGGGATTAGGGTTAAGATTTTAGTTAGTGTTAGGAATTAGAGTGAAGGTTAGGGGGTAAATTGTTGTGGTGAGGGTTGGTGGCCATGTTGTTAAGGATAGGGGTTAGGGTTAAGGATTTAATTTGTTAGAGTCAGGGATTACAGTGAATGTTAGGGGATAGGTTGTTGGGGTGAAGGTTGGTGGCCATGTTGTTAAGGATAGGGATTAGGGTTAAGATTATAGTCTCTTAGGGTTAGGGATTAGATTGAAAGTTAGGGGATAGGTTGTTTTGGTGAGGGTTAGGGGTCGTGTTGTTAAGGATAGGTGTTAGGGTTAAGGATTTAGTTTGTTATGGTTAGGGATTAGAATGAAGGTTAGGGGATAGGTTGTTGGGGTGAGGGTTGGTGGCCATATTGTTAAGGATAGGAGTTAGGGTTAAGAGTTTATTTTGTTAGGGTTAGGCATTATAGTGAAGTTAAGGGATAGGTTGTTGAGGTGAGGGTTGGTGGCCATGTTGTTAAGGATCGGGGATAGGGTTAAGGATTTAGTTTGTTATGGTTAGGGATTAGAATGAAGGTTAGGGGATAGGTTGTTGGGGTGAGGGTTGGTGGCCATATTGTTAAGAATAGGAGTTAGGGTTAAGGGTTTATTTTGTTAGGGTCAGGCATTAGAGTGAAGTTAAGGGATAGGTTGTTGAGGTGAGGGTTGGTGGCCATGTTGTTAAGGATCGGGGATAGGGTTAAGGATTTAGTTTGTTAGGGTTAGGGATTAGAGTGAAAATTAGTGGACAGGTTGTTGGGTTGAGGGTTAGGGGCCATGTTGTTAAAGATACGTTTTAGGATTAAGAGTTTAGTTTATTAGGGGTTAGGGATTAGAGTGAAAGTTAGGAGATAAGTTGTTGAGGTGAGGGTTAGGGGCCAAGTTGATATGGTATGAGGCTAGATTGTTAAGATTACAATGACAGTTAAGAGTTAGGTGGTGAGAGCTATGGGTCAGGAGCTAGGCAATTAGGGTTTTAATTAGAAAAGAAATTGGGCATAAATCTAGTAGGCTGCCAACATTCACTAGACATACAGTATAGTCTGAATACAAAAAAGGTAGACAATAATGTGGCGCTCCAAGGTGACAAATAAAAAATAAATAAATAAACTGTAAAAATAAATGTAGTATCAACAATATTGTATGAATATAACAATATACGGTATGTATGTGAATATATTGAAGTTCAAGATAAAAGTTCAAAAGATGTATGAATCAAAATTCAAAAGGATTCTTGACTGTTCAGCATGAAAATAAATCCTGTGCATGGAAAAAGCCTCTCACACTTCTCCCGGTGATATCAAACTTGATCATGTGTATAAACAAAAGATAAGGTTGGCACACTTATCAGACTTGGTATACTCATATACTATACTACAGCATAGGAGTCAGATAGACATTCATGAGGTAAAACCTCAACGGGGTTCAGCATATAACGATGATTCGAGAGTAAACCACTTCCAGTATCAGAAGAGAGGTTCCAACATCAGAAGACGGACTCCATGATATATATTGATCCACGTCAGGAGAAGAAATGATGATCAATGGAAATGAGTATAAAAAAACAAAAAAACACACATAGTGTAACACTGTATAGTGGGTTTGCTGTAAAAACATGGAGTAAACAATCAAAAAAGTTACATAAAGTGCTAGTATCCTTCAGTTATAAAAACAGCAATGTGCAGTAATTCCAGGAGTGTAAACTGACGCGTTTCGTCCTATTGGACATCATCTGGGCTGTTTTTATGACTGAAGGATACTAGCATTTTATGGAACTTTTTTGATTGTTTACTGCATGTTTTTACAACAAACCCACTATACAGTGTTACACTATGTGTGTTTTTTTGTTTTATTATACTCATTTCCATGGATCATCATTTTTACTCCTGACGTGGATCAATATATATCATGGAGTCCGTCCATAATGTTGTAACCTCTCTTCTGATACTGGAAGTGGTTTACTCTCGGATCATCGTTATATGCTGAACCCCGTTGAGGTTTTACCTCATGAATGTCTATCTGACTCCTATGCTGTATAGTATATGAGTAGGGCTGTTACTGATAACAATTTTCGTGTTCGATTAATCGATTAATCGCCTAATTTCGATTAATTATAACGCACATACAGATCCAACTACTTTTAGCTGATCTCCTTGCATTGCAACTCTGCATTAGTCAGCGGTAAATGTGGTATACACTATATACAATCACCCGACACTAGTTAGTTTCCACAATCCATGACTTAACTTCACAGTTCACACAAATACGTTTTAAAATTCAAACTGTAGCACTGACGTAAGTCATTTTTTTCGCACAGTAGCGTGACAATCCCTCCACCTCCGGTCTAACTAATCACTCTCACCTTATGGCATGGACCCCTGTGCAAACAGGTGGTCATGAAGCGGGTATCAAAAGGGTTAACACGGATACCGCTTAAGTATAAAATTAAATCTTTGTGTTCAAACACAAACTACTCACATAAAGATGATAAAAACACAGCATGTAAAGCCGACAATCGTGTTAGTTCCGTAGGGCAGCAGCGGGTGACGTCATGCGTAGCTCCTCCCCCGTATGCGTTAAGTTCAATCAGAAATTCAACGTCACCGGACTCCTCCCCCTTCCCTTCATTAGCAGACGGAGGCACTTGGGGAAGGGGGGAGACGTCACCGGATCTCCGACGGAACTCCCTGAAGACCCGGAGGCCGGCGGAGAGGTGAGTACCGATCAAAAGAATTTTGATCGATCAAAAAAATTAACGATTAATCGAGGAATTAATCTTTAATTTCCACAGCCCTATATATGAGTATACCAAGTCTGATAAGCGTGCTAACCTTATCTTTTGTTTATACACATGATCAAGTTTGATATCACCGGGTGAAGTGTGAGAGGCTTTTTCCATGCACAGGATTTATTTTCATGCTGCACAGTCAAGAATCGTTTTGAATTTTGATTCATTTATCTTTTGAACTTTTATCTTGAACTTCAGTTTATTCACATACATATATTGTTTTTGAGTTTTGGGCTAAGTACGTTACAGCCAAATATTCATGTGTTCCTGCACTACCCTGTTTCCCCGAAAATAAGACCTAGCGCGATTGTCGGTGATGGCTGCAATATAAGCCCTACCCCCCAAATAAGCCCTAGTTAAAGTCCTTGTAGGGCTTATTTTCAGGGTAGGGCTTATTTTCAGGGAAACAGGGTAGGGCTTATTTGGGGGGTAGGGCTTATATTGAAGCCATCACCGACAATCACGCTAGGTCTTATTTTCGGGGAAACAGGGTAGTCAAACCATTGTTCACCAGAACATACCATAGTGCCTGCCTCTGTTTGGAGAGAGGGCATTGTCTATTTGTTGTCAAAGGCTGATGTTGTTATTGTTGCAGGTGTCTCGGAGGTGAGGCTAGTGGATGGTCCTCATTCCTGCTCTGGACGGGTGGAGGTCTGGTATAAGAAGAGGTGGGGAACAGTGTGTGACCAGGACTGGGACCTCTCTGATGCTGAGGTGGTGTGTAGACAGGTTGGCTGTGGTCCTGCAGTTCAGGCACCCGGTGGAGCACATTTTGGCCAAGGGAATGGAGACATTTGGCTGGAGAAAGTGTTCTGCAACGGTATGGAGACTGAGCTGTCACTCTGTGGGGCTGTGATGTCCAAGAAGAACCTCTGTGTCCACTCCCAGGATGCCTCTGTCATTTGTGAAGGTCAGTGACTTCTAGACATTGTATATGAAACTCATCCTCTACCTCAAATTTCCTGAGAGTCATATTCATCCATTTTCATGTCAGCTGTCCTCTCCTGCATGTCTCTGTGTGCCCGTAAATTATGCAGATTTGCAATCATTTCTTAAAAGATGCAAATTAAGCCTCATACACACGACAGAACTTTGTACAAATTTTCCCGTGGATTTTTGTGCAAAGGGCGTCGGCCCAGAACTTGTATTGCATACACACAGCAGGACTTTTTCAGCCAACTTTCACCAAATCACGTGGTTTTTCTGCTCTTTAACGCCACCTTTGGCCAACTTCTGTATTGTTGTCTGATCTTTTGCATTGGTTCTGAGCATGCGTGTTTGTACTTTGTACAAAAGTCCGATGGTTTACTGTACACACGATAGGACTTTGCTCCATCGGACTTTTGTTGGCAGAAAGTTGGTCCGTTCGCACAGCCAACAAAAGTCCGATGAAAACTGAAAAAGTTGGTCCGATGGAGCGTACACACAGTCGGATGTTGGTCCAAAACAGCTAGTTTGCATGTTTGCTGGCAAAAAGTCAGATTGTGTGTACAGGCCTTTATAACAGCTAATTTGCATGTTTGTTGTCAAAAAGTCTGATCGTGTGTACGGGCCCTAATAGTCTATAGCCTCATACACACGATCGGACTTTGTACAAACTTTCCCGTGGATTTTTGTACAAAGGGCGTCGGCCCTGAACTTGTATTGCATACACACAGCAGGACTTTTTCAGCCAACTTTCACCAAATCACTTGGTTTTTCTGCTCTTTACCGCCACCTTTGGTCAACTTCTGTATTGTTGTCTGATCTTTTGCATTGGTTCTGCATTGGTTTGTACAAAAGTCCTATGGTTTTGTGTACACACGATAGGACTTTGCTCCATCGGACTTTTGTTGCCAGAAAGTTGGTCCGTTCGCACAGCCAACAAAAGTCTGATGTAAACTGAAAAAGTTTGTCCGATGGAGCGTACACACGGTCGGATGTTGGTCCAAAAAGCTAATTTGCATGTTTGTTGTCAAAAAGTCCGATCGTGTGTACGGGCCTAAAGTCCGATCGTGTGTACAGGCCTAAAGTCTGATCGTGTGTACGGGCCTTAATAGTCTAAAGCCTCATACACACGATCGGACTTTGTACAAACTTTCCAGTGGATTTTTGTACAAAGGGTGTTGGCCCCAAGTTTGTATTGCATACACACGATCAGACTTTTTAGGCAACAAACACGAACGTCTTAAGCCTTATACACACGATCGGACCTTGTACCAACTTTCCCGTGGATTTTTGTACAAAGGGCATTGGCCCCAAGTTGGTATTGCATACACACGATCTGACTTTTTAGGCAACAAACACGAACGTAGTGACGTTTCAACGTACTGACGACACTTCAAAAGAGGACGTTCGAATACTCCAGCGCCACCTTTGGTCAACTTCTGTATTGTTGTCTGATCTTTTGCATTGGTTCTGAGCATGCGTGTTTGTACTTTGTACAAAAGTCTGATGGTTTTCTGTACATACGATCAGACTTTGCTCCATCGGACTTTTGTTGCCGGAAAGTTTGTCCGTTCGCACAGCCAACAAAAGTCAGATGAAAACCGAAAAAGTTGGTCCGATGGAGCGTTCACACGGTCGGATGTTGCCTTATAACAGCTAATTTGCATGTTTGTTGTCAAAAAGTCTGATCGTGTGTATGGGCCTCAATAGTCTATGTCTTCCTATCTGGGTCAGTTGCACATAGGAGGGCTCCAAACATGTTGGGACTAGTTAGATTTCTTATTAGAACCCCCAGCATGCTTTGCAAACTTAACATCATGGAGGCAGTATATATTAAAAAAATATATATTTTTTGACAAAAAAGAAAAAAAACAATAAAAACATCAAGCTCCTAATTTTTTAACTTAATTAAAAAAGTAATCAATATCAATAAAAATCTGAAATGTCAATAATTATATCGGAATTGTATCCAAAGTGTTTCTTTTTTTTTAACTAGTGGAAGTCAGATTTGAACAACTGGTCAGACTTTTCATTGGGCATTTCTGCTCCCTAGTGGCTGCTGTGTAGTAATATATGGAGAATGCGGGCATTCAGCTTTCTGCATGGACCTGGGGGGTGGTCACAGTGGGACTGGGGATGGGAGGATCTCCATGCCAAGGTGACAGCCTGCAGTAAAGAGGGACTGGAACACATTTACCTTACTGAACTTGCTAATAAAGTAATATTTAGCCATGTGTTTCAAGGTCCTCAACAAGCTGTCAGCCAGGCTCCACCCCCTAGGAGCCTTCAGCACCAACTGACACCCAAGAATCAACTACTGCTCTAACAACCTCCTTAAGAGGTTAATCTATGATGTGTCAGGTCACCTGAGACCAGGTGACAGGTGCACTCAGTAGGAATCGGAAGTGCCCCACTAGGTAGTGGACCTTACGACTGACTGCTGTGGATTGTACCCAGGGAGATTCAGGACACAGGTCTACTGGATCACTGACACAGATCCCAGTGGGAGCTAGAGCATAGATTCCCCAGGGCGCGGAGTCTAAGAGCCAGCAGGTGTTCGCCAGAGCCTCTAGTGGTGAGGATGGACTTCGCTGCAGTCTGGCTCCAGGTCGCGACCCCTAGGGTCTCACAGCTCACGCTCACAGTAGACTACAGGAGAAGGAAGCAGCAGGCTGGAACGACAAGGATAGTAAGGGGATAAGGCAGAGGTCAGGGGAACTAGCAGACAGGAACAACAGAGTACACGCCAAAGGTTCAGGGTCACAGGCAGACAGGGATGGTCGGGGACATGCCAAAGGGTCAAGGTCACAAGCAGACAGGAATCGTTGAGAACACGCCAAGGTCGGTAACAGAGACAAACATAGAGCACACAACAAGCAGGAACCAGGAAGCCGAACACACCACGGATACACAATGGTTGATCAGCAACGCTGGCTTGCAGTGCACAGGTTAATATAGGGTTCCCCTGATAGGGCCTGGGGTGGAGCCATGCTTAGAGGAGAGGTTATAAAAACCACCAGGTGAGAGTGGCTGGCCTCTTAGTCTGAACACATGGAGGAGAGGTAAGCAAACAGGGGAAGATTACTGCATAACCATGACATGATGTTTGATTTGCCAATCTGATCCTTCTAATTTTTTGGGCTTTCAAACCGATCCTCCCAGAAAAGGCCAGCGCTGGGGTTGTGTGCTCGGTGCCGACACAGAAAGGGATTGTGCTAATAGCAGGGCATTAAATATTTTGGATTAAGGTCTCAAAAATGGAAAAGGTTGCTTGTTTAGGATTGGAAATTGGATGAAACAATAAATAATAGTGCTCTTTTTATATATATATACAGTGGTGTGAAAAAGTGTTTGCCCCTTCCTCATTTCCTGTTCCTTTGCATGTTTGTCACACTTAAGTGTTTCGGAACATCAAACCAATTTAAACAATAGTCAAGGACAACACAAGTAAACACAAAATGCAATTTGTAAATGAAGGTGTTTATTATTAAAGGTGAAAAAAAATACAAACCATCATGGCCCTGTGTGAAAAAGTGATTGCCCCCCTTGTTAAAACATACTATAACTGTGGTTGTCCACACCTGAGTTCAATTTCTCTAGCCACACCCAGGCCTGATTATTGCCACACCTGTTCACAATCAAGGCATCACTTAAATAGGAGCTGCTTGACACAGTAAGGTCCACCAGAAGATCCTTAAAAGCTACACATCATGCCGAGACCCAAAGAAATTCAGGAACAATTGAGAAAGAAAGTAATTGAGATCTATCAGTCTGGAAAGGGTTATAAAGCCATTTCCAAAGCTTTGGGAATCCAGCGAACCACAGTGAGAGCCATTATCCACAAATGGCGAAGACATGGAACAGTGGTGAACCTTCCCAGGAGTGGCCGGCCGCCCAAAATTACCCCAAGAGCGCAGCGACGACTCATCCAAGAGGTCACAAAAGACCCCACAACAACCTCCAAGGAACTGCAGGCCTCACTTGCCTCAGTTAAGGTCAGCGTTCATGCCTCCACCATCAGGAAAAGACTGGGCAAAAATGGCCTCCATGGCAGAGTTCCAAGGAGAAAACCACTGCTGAGCAAAAAGAACATCAAAGCTTGTCTCAATTTCTCCACAACACATCTTGATGATCCCCAAGACTTTTGGGACAACATTCTGTGGACCGATGAGACAAAAGTGGAACTCTTTGGAAGGTGTGTGTCCAAGTATATCTGGCGTAGAAGGAACACTGCATTTCAGAAAAAGAACATTATACCAACAGTAAAATATGGTGGTGGTAGTGTGATGGTCTGGGGCTGTTTTGCTGCTTCAGGACCTGGAAGACTTGCCGTGATAAAAGGAACTATGAATTCTGCTGTCTACCAAGAGATCCTGAAGGAGAATGTCCGACCATCTGTTCGTGTACTCAAGCTGAAACGAACTTGGGTTCTGCAGCAGGACAATGATCCTAAACACACCAGCAAGTCCACCACCGAATGGCTGAAGAAAAACAAAATGAAGACTTTGGAGTGGCCTAGCCAAAGTCCTGACCTGAATCCTATTGAGATGTTGTGGTATGACCTTAAAAAGGCCGTTCATGCTCGAAAACCCTCTAATGTAACTGAATTAGGACAATTCTGCAAAGATGAGTGGGCCAAAATTCCTCCAGGACGCTGTAAAAGCCTCATTGCACGTTATCGCAAACGCTTGGTTGCAGTTGTTGCTGCTAAGGGTGGCCCAACCAGTTATTAGGTTTAGGGGGCAATCACTTTTTCACACAGGGCCATGATGGTTTGGATTTTTTTTCACCTTTAATAATAAACACCTTCATTTACAAATTGCATTTTGTGTTTACTTGTGTTGTCCTTGACTATTGTTTAAATTGGTTTGATGTTCCGAAACACTTAAGTGTGACAAACATGCAAAGGAACAGGAAATGAGGAAGGGGGCAAACACTTTTTCACACCACTGTATATATGTTTGGAAATTTCTAATTTTTTTTTGTTTCCACAGAAAAGGAGCAGGTCTAGCAGAGAGGGAGTCAGGCGAATGTCGTCTTTCTGGTTCCTTGCAGCATTGCCCGTCTCTTCTACATATTATTCCATCCTGTACATCTGCTCCAGCGACAGCGGACTACCAGGCCACAGAGAATGAAATATCCAAAATTCTCCAATCACAGACAGATGTACGGACACGGCCACCAACTGATGACTTAAATGTCTCTCTGTCATCCCCGGCCGCACCCTTATCTGGTTCTTATAGGTCACCGTGTGCTCCCAGCAGTTCTGTCCAGCACTCTCCTGAGCAGCATGATGGGGCACTACCAAGCAATCTGCAGTCTCTCCAAAGGTTGGAGAATGCTCTAACGCCTAGAGGACAATGGACATGATGGGACGTTCTCCAGTATCCGGAAGGCGATCATTGCTGCCATTCCACCTACAAAACTATATCTTACCGCCAGCTAACAAAAATAAAATTTCTGCAGAAAAACTCTGAGACAATTTTTTCGGGCAAACCTTCCCCGCTAAAAGCTATTGGATGGTCACTGTCTATATGACTTGTATTAAGCCCTTCAGATCCGCGCTATAGCCAAATGACGGCTACAGTGCGGAACTGCTTTGCCGGGAGGCCGTCAATAGACGTTCTACCCTTTGCAAGCTGGCCACGCCTCCCTGAACGGCGCGCGCTGTGATCACCCAAATCAATGAGACTCGGGTGATCACAGATCGGAGTAATGGGTCGATCCCGACCTCTTACCACATGATCAGCTGTCAGCGTGATGTAAACAGAAGATCGGTAATTGTTTTTTTCTTCTCATGCTGACAGCGTGGGGAGGAAAAAAAAGCCGGTCACAGGCTTCTGTTGAAGGGACATCGGTCCCGAAGAGGAAGAGGTAAAGCCACCTCATCTGTGCCCACCAGTACTGCCTGCCAGTGCCACGAATCAGTGCCCACAGGGCCCACCGATCAGTGCCCACCAGTAGATAAGTGAAAGCAATCAGTGCCACCTATCAATGCCCAAGAGTGCCACCTATCAATGCCCATGAGTGCCACCTAGGAATGCCCACCAGTGGTGCTAATCAGTGCCACCGAGCAGTGCTGACTATCAGTGTCCTAGCTAGTGATCCTTAGAGCTTCTATTTATTTCAAAGTTTCATGTCTGTAATGTGGCCTTATAGGCTGAAACGCGTCTACCTTTCTTATTTGCGTTTGGTCACTGCGGCTTGTTAATAAATACTAAATTTTTAAAGAGCAATCACCGGAGTGCGGATCATCTTTTCCTCATTTCTCTAGTAAGGGGATAAGGCAGAGGTCAGGGTAACTAGCAGACAGGAACAACAGAGTACACGCCAAAGGTTCAGGGTCACAGGCAGACAGGGATGGTCGGGGACATGCCAAAGGGTCAAGGTCACAAGCAGACAGGAATCGTTAGGAACACGCCAAGGTCGGTAACAGAGACAAACATAGAGCACACGACAAGCAGGAACCAGGAAGCCGAACACACCATGGATACACAATGGTTGATCAGCAACGCTGGCTTGCAGTGCACAGGTTAATATAGGTTCCCCTGATAGGGCCTGGGGTGGAGCCATGCTTAGAGGAGAGGTTATAAAAACCACAAGGTGAGAGTGGCTGGCCTCTTAGTCTGAACACATGGAGGAGAGGTAAGCAAACAGGGGAAGATTACTGCATAACCGTGACATGGTGTTTGATTTGCCAATCTGATCCTTCTAATTTTTTGGGGCTTTCAAACCGATTTTCCCAGACAAATGCCATTGTTCCTCCCAGAAAAGGCCAGCGCTGGGGTTGTGTGCTCGGTGCCGACACAGAAAGGGATTGTGCTAATAGCAGGGCATTAAATATTTTGGATTAAGGTCTCAAAAATGGAAAAGGTTGCTTGTTTAGGATTGGAAATTGGATGAAACAATAAATAATAGTGCTCTTTTTATATATATATACAGTGGTGTGAAAAAGTGTTTGCCCCTTCCTCATTTCCTGTTCCTTTGCATGTTTGTCACACTTAAGTGTTTCGGAACATCAAACCAATTTAAACAATAGTCAAGGACAACACAAGTAAACACAAAATGCAATTTGTAAATGAAGGTGTTTATTATTAAAGGTGAAAAAAAATACAAACCATCATGGCCCTGTGTGAAAAAGTGATTGCCCCCCTTGTTAAAACATACTATAACTGTGGTTGTCCACACCTGAGTTCAATTTCTCTAGCCACACCCAGGCCTGATTATTGCCACACCTGTTCACAATCAAGGCATCACTTAAATAGGAGCTGCTTGACACAGTAAGGTCCACCAGAAGATCCTTAAAAGCTACACATCATGCCGAGACCAAAGAAATTCAGGAACAATTGAGAAAGAAAGTAATTGAGATCTATCAGTCTGGAAAGGGTTATAAAGCCATTTCCAAAGCTTTGGGAATCCAGCGAACCACAGTGAGAGCCATTATCCACAAATGGCGAAGACATGGAACAGTGGTGAACCTTCCCAGGAGTGGCCGGCCGCCCAAAATTACCCCAAGAGCGCAGCGACGACTCATCCAAGAGGTCACAAAAGACCCCACAACAACCTCCAAGGAACTGCAGGCCTCACTTGCCTCAGTTAAGGTCAGCGTTCATGCCTCCACCATCAGGAAAAGACTGGGCAAAAATGGCCTCCATGGCAGAGTTCCAAGGAGAAAACCACTGCTGAGCAAAAAGAACATCAAAGCTCGTCTCAATTTCTCCACAACACATCTTGATGATCCCCAAGACTTTTGGGACAACATTCTGTGGACCGATGAGACAAAAGTGGAACTCTTTGGAAGGTGTGTGTCCAAGTATATCTGGCGTAGAAGGAACACTGCATTTCAGAAAAAGAACATTATACCAACAGTAAAATATGGTGGTGGTAGTGTGATGGTCTGGGGCTGTTTTGCTGCTTCAGGACCTGGAAGACTTGCCGTGATAAAAGGAACTATGAATTCTGCTGTCTACCAAGAGATCCTGAAGGAGAATGTCCGACCATCTGTTCGTGTACTCAAGCTGAAACGAACTTGGGTTCTGCAGCAGGACAATGATCCTAAACACACCAGCAAGTCCACCACCGAATGGCTGAAGAAAAACAAAATGAAGACTTTGGAGTGGCCTAGCCAAAGTCCTGACCTGAATCCTATTGAGATGTTGTGGTATGACCTTAAAAAGGCCGTTCATGCTCGAAAACCCTCTAATGTAACTGAATTAGGACAATTCTGCAAAGATGAGTGGGCCAAAATTCCTCCAGGACGCTGTAAAAGCCTCATTGCACGTTATCGCAAACGCTTGGTTGCAGTTGTTGCTGCTAAGGGTGGCCCAACCAGTTATTAGGTTTAGGGGGCAATCACTTTTTCACACAGGGCCATGATGGTTTGGATTTTTTTTCACCTTTAATAATAAACACCTTCATTTACAAATTGCATTTTGTGTTTACTTGTGTTGTCCTTGACTATTGTTTAAATTGGTTTGATGTTCCGAAACACTTAAGTGTGACAAACATGCAAAGGAACAGGAAATGAGGAAGGGGGGGCAAACACTTTTTCACACCACTGTATATATGTTTGGAAATTTCTAATTTTTTTTTGTTTCCACAGAAAAGGAGCAGGTCTAGCAGAGAGGGAGTCAGGCGAATGTCGTCTTTCTGGTTCCTTGCAGCATTGCCCGTCTCTTCTACATATTATTCCATCCTGTACATCTGCTCCAGCGACAGCGGACTACCAGGCCACAGAGAATGAAATATCCAAAATTCTCCAATCACAGACAGATGTACGGACACGGCCACCAACTGATGACTTAAATGTCTCTCTGTCATCCCCGGCCGCACCCTTATCTGGTTCTTATAGGTCACCGTGTGCTCCCAGCAGTTCTGTCCAGCACTCTCCTGAGCAGCATGATGGGGCACTACCAAGCAATCTGCAGTCTCTCCAAAGGTTGGAGAATGCTCTAACGCCTAGAGGACAATGGACATGATGGGACGTTCTCCAGTATCCGGAAGGCGATCATTGCTGCCATTCCACCTACAAAACTATATCTTACCGCCAGCTAACAAAAATAAAATTTCTGCAGAAAAACTCTGAGACAATTTTTTCGGGCAAACCTTCCCCGCTAAAAGCTATTGGATGGTCACTGTCTATATGACTTGTATTAAGCCCTTCAGATCCGCGCTATAGCCAAATGACGGCTACAGTGCGGAACTGCTTTGCCGGGAGGCCGTCAATAGACGTTCTACCCTTTGCAAGCTGGCCACGCCTCCCTGAACGGCGCGCGCTGTGATCACCCAAATCAATGAGACTCGGGTGATCACAGATCGGAGTAATGGGTCGATCCCGACCTCTTACCACATGATCAGCTGTCAGCGTGATGTAAACAGAAGATCGGTAATTGTTTTTTTCTTCTCATGCTGACAGCGTGGGGAGGAAAAAAAAGCCGGTCACAGGCTTCTGTTGAAGGGACATCGGTCCCGAAGAGGAAGAGGTAAAGCCACCTCATCTGTGCCCACCAGTACTGCCTGCCAGTGCCACGAATCAGTGCCCACAGGGCCCACCGATCAGTGCCCACCAGTAGATAAGTGAAAGCAATCAGTGCCACCTATCAATGCCCAAGAGTGCCACCTATCAATGCCCATGAGTGCCACCTAGGAATGCCCACCAGTGGTGCTAATCAGTGCCACCGAGCAGTGCTGACTATCAGTGTCCTAGCTAGTGATCCTTAGAGCTTCTATTTATTTCAAAGTTTCATGTCTGTAATGTGGCCTTATAGGCTGAAACGCGTCTACCTTTCTTATTTGCGTTTGGTCACTGCGGCTTGTTAATAAATACTAAATTTTTAAAGAGCAATCACCGGAGTGCGGATCATCTTTTCCTCATTTCTCTACTCAGCCAACGACTGTGGATCGAGCACCCGGGAGCCCTGCTTTCTATGTGATGTATGGGTAGTAGCACTGACTTTTTTGTTTATATCAGTGTCACCTACCAGTGCGGATCAGTGCCCATCACTGCCACCCATCAGTGCCAGCTATCAGTGCCCACAAATGCCACCCACCAGTGCCGCCTATTAGTGCCCATCAGTGCCGCCTTATCAGTGTCCATCAATGCAGCCTATCGGTGCCCATTAGTGCCCATCAGTGTAGCCTCCTAAGCGTACATCAATGAAGGAGAAAAATTACCTGTTTGCTAAATTTATTAACAAAATATAAAACGGTTTTGTATTTATTTATTTATTTTTTTAAATGTGGTATTTTTTAATTTGTTTAACAAAAAAAAAAAAAAAACAGAAGTGATCAAATACCACCAAAACAAAGCTCTATTTGTGGTAAACAAATGATAAAAATGTAATTTGGGTACAGTGTTGTATGACCGCGCAATTGTCATTCAAAGAGTGACAGCGCTAAAAGCTGAAAATTGGTCTGGGCAGGAGGGGAGTTTAGGTGCCCAGTAAGCTTAATTCCCCCCTTGCTGCTTGCACGTTGTGAACTTTCAGGGTGAAGAAAGAGTTAAGGGCCACCCTTCCCATTATATACACTGCTCCAAAAAATTAAAGGAACATTTTTTAATCAGAGTATAGCATCCATTCAATGAAACTCTTGGCATATTGATCTGGTCGGTTAAGTAGTAAGCCCCATACACACGGTCGGACAATCCGCGGACCAGGTCGGTCGGATCCTGTCCGTCATACTTTGTCTGATGTTGGTTTTGCGTACACACGGTCGGACAAAGTTGTCGGAAAATCCGATCATTCTGAACGTGGTGACGTTGGTTGCGTACAACGGGACTACGTAGAGGCTAGTAGCCAATAGCTTTGGTCTTGTAATGTGATCTGAGCATGCGTAGCACTTTGTCCGGTCGGACAACCGTACACACGATCGGATTTGGTGTGATCGGACCGTGTTGTCGGCAAATCTTTCCAGCAGGAGATAAGACTTTGTCCGTCGGACAATCCGACGTACACTGTCCGATGGTGCATACACACGGTCTGATTTTTCAACAACATTGTCCGATCGGACAGAATCCATGAAAAAGTCCGACCGTGTGTATGGGGCTTTAGAGGGGGTTGTTAATCAGTTTCAGCTGCTTTGGTGCACTAGATGAGAAACAATGAGACGACCTCAAAAACAGGAATGGTTATACAGGTGGAGGCCACTGACATTTTTTTAGCCTGCTCATCTTTTCTGACTGTTTTTCACTAGCTTTGCATTTGGCTAGGGTCAGTGTCACTACTGGTAGCATGAGGGGATACCTGGACCCTCTAGAGCAGGGGTCTCAAACTGGCGCCCCTCCAGCTGTTGTGAAACTACAAGTCCCATCATGCCTCTGCCTGTGGGAGTCATGCTTGTAATGGTCAGCCTTGCAATGCCTCATGGGACTTGTAGTTTTGCAACAGCTGGAGGGCCACCAGTTTGAGAACACTGCTCTAGAGCAGTGGTCATCAACCCTGTCCTCAGGGCCCACTAACAGCCAGGTTTTATGTATTACCTTGGGGAGATGCAGATTAGAATACTGCAATTACTGAGCAGAAAATGATATCACCTGTGATGTGTTTCAGTTATCTTGCAAACTGGCCTGTTAGTGGGCCCTGAGGACAGGGTTGATGACCCCTGCTCTAGAGGTTGTACAGGCAGTCCAACTCCTCCAGGATGGCACATTAATATGAGCCAGTGCCAGAAGGTTTGCTGTGTCTCCCAGCCCATTCTCAAGAGCACGGAGGAGATTCCAGGAAACAGGCAGGAGAGCTGGACAGGACCATAGAAGGTCCTTAACCCATCAGCAGTACCGTTATCTGCTCCTTTGTTCAAGAAGGAAATAGATGAGCAATGCCAGAGCCGCCCTAAAAAATGACCTTCAGCAGGACACTGGTGTGAATGTCTCTGACCAAACATTTAGAAACAGACTTCATGAGGGTGGCCCGAGGGCCTGACCTCCTCTAGGGGGCCCTGTGCTCAATACCGACACCATGAAGTTCGCTTGGTATTTTCCATTGAACACCAGAATTGGCAGGTCCTCCACTGGCGCCCTGTGCTTTTCACAGATGAGAGCTGGTTCCCGCTGAGCACATGTGACAGACATGAAAGGGTCTGGAGAAGCCGTGGAGGACGTTATTCTGTCTGTAACATCGTTCAGCATAACCGGTTTGGTGGTGGGTCAGTGATGGTCTGGGGAGGCATATCCATGGAGGGAAGCACAGATCTCTACAGGCTGGACAATGGCATCCTCACTGCCATTAGGTATCGGGATAAAATCCTTGGACCCACTGTCAGACCCTACGCTGGTGCCCGGCCTCATGTGGCGAGAGTATGAAGCCAGTTCCTGGAGGATGAAGGAACTGATACCATTGAATGGCCCTCATGACCTAAATCCAATAGGGCCCCTCTGGGACATTATGTTTCGGTCCATCTGACACCGCCAGGTTGCACCTCAGTCTGTTTAGGAGCTCAGTGAGGCCCTGGTCCAGATCTGGGAGGAAATACCCCAGGACACCATCCGTTGTCTCATTAGGAGCATGCCCCGATGTTGTCAGGCATACATACAAGCACGTGGGGGCCATACAAACTACTGAGGACCATTTTGAGTTGCTGCAATGAAATTTCAGCAAAATGGACTAGCCTGCTGCATCATTTTTTAACTTAGATTTTTGGGGTGTCTTTGAACTCAGCCCTTTGTAGGTTGATAATTTTAATTTCCATCAAACGATGCAGCATCCTTTCGTTCCTAACACATTACCCAGTCCATACCAGTATAGATCCTAAGACATTACCCTGTCCATACCAGTATAGATCCTAAGACATTACCCTGTCCATACCAGTATAGATCCTAACACATTACCCAGTCCATACCAGTATAGATCCTAAGACATTACCCTGTCCATACCAGTACAGATCCCAACACATTACCCAGTCCATACCAGTATAGATCCTAAGACATTACCCTGTCCATACCAGTATAGATCCTAACACATTACCCAGTCCATACCAGTACAGATCCCAACACATTACCCAGTCCATACCAGTATAGATCCCAACACATTACCCAGTCCATACCAGTATAGATCCTAACACATTACCCAGTCCATACCAGTTTAGATCCTAACACATTACCCAGTCCATACCAGTATAGATCCTAACACATTACCCTGTCCATACCAGTATAGATCCTAACACATTACCCAGTCCATACCAGTATAGATCCTAACACATTACCCAGTCCATACCAGTATAGATCCTAACACATTACCCAGTCCATACCAGTATAGATCCTAAGACATTACCCTGTCCATACCAGTTTAGATCCTAACACATTACCCAGTCCATACCAGTATAGATCCTAACACATTACCCAGTCCATACCGGTATAGATCCCAACACTTTACCCAGTCCATATCAGTATAGATCCCAACACTTTACCCAGTCCATATCAGTATAGATCCTAACACATTAACCAGTCCATACCAGTATAGAGCCTAACACATTACCCAGTCCATACCGGTATAGATCCCAACACTTTACCCAGTCCATACCAGTATAGATCCAAATACATTACCCAGTCCATACCAGTATAGAGCCTAACACATTACCCAGTCCATACCAGTATAGATCCTAACACTTTACCCAGTCCATATCAGTATAAATCCTAACACATTACCCTGTCTATACCAGTATAGATCCTAACACATTACCCAGTCCATACCAGTATAGATATCCAGCATGATTTGTTTCCTCATTCAGCAAAATGGACTAGCCTGCTGCATAATTTTTTAACTTAGATTTTTGGGGTGTCTTTGAATTCAGCCCTTTGTAGGTTGATAATTTTAATTTCCATCAAACGATGCGGCATCCTTTCGTTCCTAACACATTACCCAGTCCATACCAGTATAGATCCCAACACATTATCCAGTCCATATCAGTATAGATCCTAACACATTACCCAGTCCATACCAGTACAATTCCTAACACATTACCCAGTCCATACCAGTATAGATCCTAACACATTACCCAGTCCATATCAGTATAGATCCCAACACATTACCCAGTCCATACCAGTATAGATCCCAACACATTACCCAGTCCATACCAGTATAGATCCTAACACATTACCCAGTCCATACCAGTATAGATCCTAACACATTACCCAGTCCCTTCCAGTATAGATCCCAACACATTACCCAGTCCATACCAGTATAGATTCTAACACATTACCCAGTCCATATCAGTATAGATCCAAATACATTACCCAGTCCGTACCAGTATAGAGCCTAACACATTACCCAGTCCATACCAGTATAAATCCTAACACATTACCCAATCCATATCAGTATAGATCCTAACACATTACCCAGTCCATATCAGTATAAATCCTAACATATTACCCAGTCCATACCAGTATAGATATCCAGCATGATATTTTTCCTCATGGAGATCTGATGTCTTTTGAGAGTGTTCCTTTCATTTTTGTTGAGCCGTGTATATTAGTTGTGGAGTCCCCGCTGTGTCAGTCGGAGGTCTGTCGGAAAGCGGAGCGCAATATTGCTGTATAATTTATATAACATAATTTAGACACAGAAGAACTCACTGGAGACGGCGCGCTGCAACCGACCGGTAATGTCACTGGTCCCCCAATGCACAGTGCAGACAGATTTTCATAATTAACCAATATACTTTCTTCGCTACAAGGTAGAATCGGTTCTATGTATAAATATATTCAGGAGGGAACTGTTGGTTGAGTATTAATATGATGAGCTGGAAGCTTCTTGAATATTGCAAACAACTTCACTTGCACGGAGGATAGCAGTACATATCTTAAAGTGCTTGTAAACCCACTTTTTGTACTTTTTACTCCGTGTGCATGCGCGGGAGTGACGTCACGCGGCTCTGGCGAATCACAGACCCAGAGTCCGCGGCCCCCAAAGGAAGAGGGCAAGAAGATGGACGTTGCCCACACAGGGGACATCGCTTAATTCTTTTTCGGGTAAGTGGCACATAATGGGCTAGTATGCGATGCATACTAGCCCATTATGCTTTTCTTTTGCAGGCTGCAGCAGCTAGCAAAAGAGGAAGTAAAACCCATCAGGGTTTACTTCCCCTTTAACCACTTGCCAACCGCCGCATGTACATTTACGTCGGCAGAATGGCACGGCTGGGCAAATGGGCGTACAGGTACGTCCCTTTGAATTTGCTGCCGTGTGATCACATGCGCGCCGCCCTGCTGGGAGCTCCATGAGTCCGGTGGACTCGATCGCCGCGGGGATACCCGCAATCGTCTCACGGAGCTGAAGAATGGAGAGATGCTAATGTAAACAAGCATCTCCCCGTTCTGCCTAGTGACACTGTCACTGATCACAGCTCCCTGTGATCGGGAGCGGAGATCAGTGATGTGTCACACATAGCCATGCCCCCTAACAGTTAGAATCACTCCCCAGGACACACTTAACCCCTCCCCAGCCCCCTAGGGGTTAACCCCTTCACTGCCAGTGTCATTTTTACAGTAATCAGTGCAATTTTATAGCACCGATCGCTGTAAAAATGACAATGGTCCCAAAAATGTGTCAAAATTGTCCGATGTGTCCGCCATAATGTCGCAGTCACGATAAAAATCGCAGATCGCCACCATTGCTAGTAAAAAAAAAATATTAATAAAAATGCCAGAAAACTATCCCTATTTTGTAGACGCTATAACTTTTGCGCAAACCAATCAATAAACGCTTATTGCGTTTTTTTTTTTTACCAAAAATATGTAGAAGAATACATATCGGCCTAAACTGAGGGAAAAAAATATTTTTTTTATATATTTTTGGGGATATTTATTATAGCAAAAAGTAAAAAATAATGCGTTTTTTCAAAATTGTCGCTCTTTTTTTTTTGTTTATAGCGCAAAAAAGTAAAACTGCAGAGTTGATCAAATACCACCAAAAGAAAGCTCTACTTGTGGGGGGAAAAAGGACGTCAATTTTGTTTGTGAGCCACGTCGCACGAGCGCGCAATTGTCAGTTAAAGCGACGCAGTGCCGAATCGCAAAAAGTGCTCTGGTCTTTGGCCAGCAAAATGGTCCGGGGCTTAAGTGGTTAACAGCATGGAAACAGGAACACAATTGAACACTGAGAAAAGCACTTCCTCTCATTGCGTCCTACAATAGATTTACATGCACATTATTCTATAACACTACAGCGCCACCTGCTGCATAGACAGATATAATGTATATGTAGTCACAGTACAGAAGCAACTTGCTGTTGTTTTTCCAATAGGAACAATGTTCAAACATCCAACAATGGGCAGTTTTTTTTTTCTTGCGTTGTGCAAAGCCCATCCATGTGCACCGTACTCTGAAAAACAGTTAAAAATCGGGACGGTGGCCATTTTTGTTGAGTTCATTCATTTTAATGGACTGCCTTAATGCAACACACAATAACCTTAATGCAACACACAATAACCTTAATGCAACACACAACACACTTTACTGGATCTCTTCACATGTTGTTAGTGTACAAATGAATGCAGCGATAAAAAAAAAAAGTCATTAAAGGGTAACTCCACTTTCATAGGAAAAAAAATAGCAAATAAAAAAAAAAATATATAGCGTATCGGACCATGTTGTCGGAAAATCCGCCGTGTGTGGGCTCCATCTGACTTTTCCCATCTGAATTTCCGTTGTACGCAACGAACGTCACCACGTTTAGAATGATCGGATTTTCCGACAACTTTGCCCGACCGTGTGTATGCAACACCAGTGTCGGACAAAATCCATCTGAAAAAATCTGACGGATATTGTGGTCGGAAATTTCTGACCGTGTGTACGGGGGGCTAAGACTCATTATGCCTCATAGAATATACGTTAGACATGTGCAATTCGTTTCGTTTTTTTTTTTTTTTCGTTTTCCGTTAAAATTCGTTATATTCGTTCATTCGTTATCGTACGAATGAACGAATGATTCGCTAAAAATTTTAACGAATAACGAATGTTCGAATCGAACGAATATGAAAAACAATGAAAATCCGAAATAACCAAATTAGAAACAACGAAACTACGAAAGAAGAAAATCCGAAAAACGAAAACAGGAACAACAAAAAATCAAAATGAACGAAAAAATTCGTACATTCGTAACTTTTTTTGTTTTGTTGAATTGGTAATTTTCCGTGTCTCTTACAATGGCGCTGCTTAACGTGCTTCGAATGGATTGAACGAAAAAATTCGTACATTCGTAACTTTTTTTTTTTTTTTTCAATTTGTAATTTTTCAGTGTCTCTTACAATGGCGCTGCTTAACCACTTTCAGACCGGACCAATTTGCAGCCAAAGGACCAGGCCCCTTTTTGCGATTCGGCACTGCGTCGCTTTAACTGACAATTGCGCGGTCGTGCGACGTGGCTCCCAAACAAAATTGACGTCCTTTTTTCCCACAAATAGAGCTTTCTTTTGGTGGTATTTGATCGCCCCTGCGGTTTTTATTTTTTGCGCTATAAACAAAAATAGAGCGACAATTTTGAAAAAAAATGCATTATTTTTTATTTTTTGCTATAATAAATATCCCCAAAAAATATATAAAAAAAACATTTTTTTTCCTCAGTTTAGGCCGATACGTATTCTTCTACATATTTTTGGTAAAAAAAATCGCAATAAGCGATTATTGATTGGTTTGCGCAGAAGTTATAGCGTTTACAAGATAGGGGATAGTTTTATAGCATTTTTATTAATAAAATTTTTTTTTTATTATTAATGGCGGAGATCTGCGATTTTTTTTGTGACTGCGACATTATGGCGGACACATCGGACATTTTTGACACATTTTTGGGACCATTGTCATTTTTACAGCAATTAATGCATTTAAATGCATTGATTTCTGTATAAATGACACTAGCAGTTTAGGGGTTAACCACAAGGTGGCAGTGTAGGGGTTAAGTAGGCCTAGGGGTGTGTTTTTTACTGTGGGGGGCGTGGCTGTCAGCTAGTGAATGCTGATCTCTGCTCCAATCACAGGGAGCAGAGATCGGCGTCACTAGTTGCTAGGCAGAACAGGGAGATGCTGTTTATCTCGGCATCTCCCCGTTCAGCCGCTCCGTGAGACGATCGCGGGAGTCCCCGCGGCGATCGAGTCCGCGGGGACCGCGGCCGGACTCACGGGGGGTCCCGACCGGCGCGGGAGCGCGCCGCTCCCGGCGCGCTCCCGATGGCACGGACAGGCGAAAGGAGGGACGTATATATACGCCCTCCTGCCTGTACGTGCCATTCTGTCGACGTATATCGTCGTGCGCCGGTCGGCATGTGGTTAAAGGGGTGTTTTAAAAGTCAGCAGCTAAAAAAAAAAGTCGCTGCTGACTTTTAATAAGTACACTTACCCTCCCAGGGCGCCCGCGATGTCGTTCGTGGAGGCCGAGATGTCCCTCGGCGGTCCGGATCCAGCGCCGCCATCCTCAGTAAGGTAAACGGCTTCCCGTTTCCTACTGCGCATGAGCGAGTCGGCGCGTGGCCTACTGCGCAAGCGCGAGTCTCATTTGTGAATGGGGAACGAGGTGTGTTGTGGGACACAGTTCCCATAACACGCCGCGCCCCATTCACTAGAAGACGGAAGGAGAGAAGATCACCGTGGCGCTGGAGGAGGCAGATTAGGACGATCTGCCTAGCAACAGCCATTTTTGGTAAGTCAAAAAAAAATATATATATATGTTTTTTCATTTTAAATTGTTACTAACATTTTTTTAAAGTTTTTGTTTTCAGGGTGTCCCACCACTTTAACGTGCTTCGAATGGATTGAACGAAAAAATTCGTACATTCGTAACTTTTTTTTTTTGCGATTCGTAATTTTCCGTGTCTCTTACAATGGCGCTGCTTAACGTGCTTCGAATGGATTGAACGGAAAATTTCGTACATTCGTAACTTTTTTTTTTTCGATTCGTAATTTTCCGTGTCTCTTACAATGTAATAATAGCATACACATTACATAAAATTATGAATTATGCTCCGATTACGAATCTACGAAAACAATTTTACGAAAGTACGAATAAATCAATCTTACGAAAGTACGAATGTAACTAAATCTACGAAAATACGAATGCATCCGAATTTCGAATAAACGAAAATTAAACTAACGGAAAAACTAATCAACGAAAAAATAACTCTTCCGAAAATACAAATCGTTACGAATACGAACACCGACGACTTACGAAATTACGAACCATTATGAATCAACGGAAATGAACAGAAACGAAACGAAAATAAACAATTTTTCTATTGTGCACATGTCTAATATACGTTGGGGTGTTTGCTTTCCAAAATGGGGTCATTTTTGGGTGTTTTTTCATTGCCCTGGTGCTCCAGGGCCTTCAACAGTGTAAGAGGTAGTCAAGAAATTAAATGTGTAATTTATGTCCCTAGGACACCTGACGTTGCTCCCTGCATGTTGGGCCTGCATGTGATATTGCCATACTCAGGAGTAAGGACAAGCTTAGGCGTGTTCTCCACTCCACGTGCCCGCACCCGCCAGGAAGCTGACACTCCACATCCCTAATCACAGGCAGTGAGACATTTCCCGAACCACGACTGCACAGATCAGGAAATGTCTCACTACCTGTGATTAACGCTGTGGAGTGTCAGCTTCCTGGCGGGCACGGGCACGTGGAGTTTGCGAACACGCCTGAGCTTGTCCTTACTCACGAGGAGTAGCAGAATGTATTTTGGGATGTGGTTGCAAGTATGCATATGCTGTGTGTGAGAAATAAATTGTTATTATGACAGAAAGGGAAGACCCCCACTATGCCAACATCCTGTTATTCAGAAAAAGGAATTGATTAAGTTAAAACACATCAATCAAAAAAACTGTGGATTTTGTAGGAACAACATTAGACCAAAAAAAAATCTAAAAAATATACAGTCTTTATTACAAAATATAAAATTCTAAAAAACATACATAAAAAATATACATAGGTATGGATATGGAAGAGCCCTGTGGCCATCATAAACAATAAATAAAAAATACAGAATTATGTTTATGAATTTTTTTTTTTACAGAGTTCTGAGTTTGAAAGTCAGAATTCTGAGTTTGAAAGTCAGAATTCTGAGATTAAAAGTCAGAATTCTGAGATTAAATGTCAGAATTCTGAGATTCAAAGTCAGAATTGTAAGCTTTAAAAAAAAAATTGTACAGAATTCTGAGATTAAAAATCAGAAATCTGAGATTTAAAGTCAGAATTCTGAGATTAAAAGTCAGAATTCTGAGATTTAAAGTCAGAATTCTGAGATTCAAAGTCAGAATTCTGAGATTCAAAGATTTTAGGGCCAATGAGCAATAGTGTAGTATATGGAAGAGCCCTGGGGCCATCATAAAAATAAAATAAAAAATACAGAATTATGTTTATGAAATTTTTTTTTTTACAGAATTCTAAGTTTGAAAGTCAGAATTCTGAGTTTGAAAGTCAGAATTCTGAGTTTGAAAGTCAGAATTCTGAGATTAAAAGTCAGAATTCTGTAAAAAAAAAATTTTTCATAAACATAATTCTGTATTTTTTTTTTTTTATACGATGGACCCAGGGCTCTTCCATACTTAGCACCTTACACACAACAGGAGGAAAATTATACTCTTTCCTACTTTCTCCTATAGCAGTACTATGGGTGTCACAATTAAAAACATTGGCCAACAGTTATGTCACCAGATACTAAAAATATAGTAGCAATATAAAAACTAAATCAAAAGCAGCCACTTAAACATTAAATAGCAAATTTCAAAAGTGACAAATCTTTCAAACTCTATGGTCAGATAAAATTTATCAAAGCGGCACTCCTGTCAAAAAAAACGCTTCAACTGGCTTGCACATGTAAAAAAAAACACATACGAATAATATATATATAAAATAATGGACAATTAGGGACAAAATCACAGATGCCACAGGTGCAACAGTCCGTAATGGATCATGCTTTTGGGTACATTATAAAATCAGCTGGTGGGTGCACCTTTCACCAAACTTCTTAAAATTATACTCCACACACCCCATTGGGGTTCACACTGTCATGGAAAATTTTATTAATGTATGTTGTCAGATGCCCCCCAGTGTCGGTTTTGCTGTAATGCGCTCATCTGAGCGTATTCGCACATAAAGACGTTGGCGGAAGACCATTGGCTGCGTAAATCTTCCTGTGGACACTACAGACGTGTTTGCTGGTTTAAGATAGTTCATTTGTGCCTCATTGGGAGACTGGCCATTTCCCGGTGACTGCATTGATAACTTCAAGTGAACCTTTCTGTGTACACTGGAACTTTAGCATAACAATATAAATATTATGGCCCACGGAGCCATGGCTTTATATCGTTCGTTGTCATTGAAAGCAGTTTAGACGGTTTGGACATCACTGCTTAGTCTATTTGAATGTATTCTGTGATTGGTTCTTTTGAAGGAAAACAATTGTCCCTGTATTGTAACACCATTGTATTGTATTTCCTTATATGGTCATTCACATCCTGTGTGAATGAGATGAGGCCACATCCTTTGTGGGAGGGGTTTAGCTGTTGGAGGCAAACCTTTGAGGGTGTGGCTTTTGAATGGTTTCGAAATAAAGGAGTTCACTGGGCTGGGACAGTCAGAGATGCTGCCCGAGGCTGAGATGAACATGTAAGATATATACTGGTAATGGCTCCTTTAATGCAATGCTTGGCTGGTGAGGTTTGAATGAGGGGGCTGAGGTAAGGATGAATGCATGGATGAAGGGGTTTGGGAGGTAATGGAAGATCTTGAGGTAAGGCATTATATCATTAAGACGGAAATGGGTATTTATATTAGAAACAGGAAAATTGGCTGTTTGCTATACAGACAGTCAGATTTTTACCATGTCAACACTCACCAGAACGTAGAAGTAATTGGGCCTCAATCAAACATGATGTTCTGTCCCATACACAGATCGATCGTCACTGAGAAGTATCAGGAACTGGAAATCCAGGAACGCTGGAAAGCCTGTCTAGGGATCCAGCACTGTCCTCACCTGGGCCAGATCTTCATGTCCACATCAACTGCATGTTTACAGCGGATACGGTGGACCCACTTACCAGCAGTAGTGGGTCAATCAGGCTTGTTTACGCCGCATGCCCCAGGGTTAGACGTTTACAGGAAGAGAATCACTCCAAACGGGGTAGTTCCACTCCTCGACAGTGATGGTACAAACAAAGTTCCTGGATTCAAATTAGTTCTACATTCTGGTGAGTGTGAACCCCACATAATAATAATAATAAAAAATAAATAAAAATTGTCCATTTTTTTTTATATGTTATTTAGACGTGTGCACAACAAAAATTTTTGTTTATTTTCGTTTCGTTTTTTTTGTTTCCATTGATTCGTAACGATTCGTAAATTCGTAAGTCGTCGGTGTTCGTATTCGTAACGATTCGTATTTTTCGTTAGAGTTATTTTTTCCTTGATTCGTTTTTCCGTTTAATTTTCGTTTATTCGTTTATTCGAAATTCGGACGCATTCGTATTTATTCGTACATTCGTAACATTCGTACATTCGTAATCGGAGCATAATTCATAATTTTATGTAATGTGTATGCTATTATTACATTTTAAGAGACACGGAAAATTACGAATCGAAAAAAAAAAAGTTACGAATGTACGAATTTTTTCGTTCAATCCATTCGAAGCACGTTAAGCAGCGCCATTGTAAGAGACATGGAAAATTACGAATCGAAAAAAAAAAAAAAGTTACGAATGTACGAATTTTTTCGTTCAATCCATTCGAAGCACGTTAAGCAGCGCCATTGTAAGGGACAAGGAAAATTACCAATTCAAAAAAAAAAAAAGTTACGAATGTACAAATTTTTTCGTTCAATCCATTCGAAGCACGTTAAGCAGCGCCATTGTAAGAGACACGGAAAATTACGTTTCGAAAAAAAAAAAGTTACGAATGTACGAATTTTTTCGTTCAATCCATTCGAAGCACGTTAAGCAGCGCCATTGTAAGAGACACGGAAAATTAAGAATCGAAAAAAAAAAAAAAGTTACGAATGTACGAATTTTTTCGCTCAATCCATTCGAGGCATGTTAAGCAGCGCCATTGTAAGGGACACGGAAAATTACCAATTCAACAAAAAAAAAAAGTTACGAATGTACAAATTTTTTCGTTCATTTTGATTTTCGTTGTTCCTGTTTTCGTTTTTCGGATTTTCTTCTTTCGTAGATTCGTTGTTTCTAATTTGTTTTTTCGGATTTTCGTTGTTTTCGGATTCGTTCGATTCGAACGATTCGTTATTCGCTAAAATTTTTACCGAATCGTTCGTTCATTCGTACGATAACGAATGATCGAAAATAACTAAAAAAAACGAAAAACGAAAAAAATGAAACGAATTGCACATGTCTAATGTTATTCGTATATGTGTTTCTTTACATGTGCAAGCCAGTCAAAGTGTTTTTTTCACAGGAGCGCCGCTTTTGATAAATTTTATCTGACCATAGAGTTTTAAAGATTTGTCACTTTGGAAATACATAGCACCTTACTGACAAACAGAATCGACAGTACCCAATAAGCATGGGATATGGATAGCAGTGCCTTATATATGGTGGATAGGGGTTTTACCAGTTCGTCATTCCGGAGTAGGGATTCTAGAGTGGAGTGAAGGAGTAATATTGGTTGAGACCCAAATTGGGAAGAAAACGCATGTCTGAGCTGAAGAAGATATCTAAAGAAATAATGATTGGGTAAGTTGTAGTTCTGTTTGAGATAATAGGAAACCCCCATTACACATATATGGTCAAGTACCTTAATGCCCTTTGTTGTCCATATTCTTGGTTCAGAGATAGTTAGACATGTGCAATTCATTTTCTTTCGTTATTTTCGTTCATTCGTTATAGTACTAAAAATTTTAACGAATCGTTCGAATCAAACGAATCCGAAAATAACGAAAATCCGAAAAAAAAAATTAGAAACAACGAATGTACGAATGAAGAAAATCCGAAAAACGAAAACAGGAACAACGAAAATTAAAATGAACGAAAAAATTTGTACATTCGTAACTTTTTTTTTTTGTTGAATTGGTAATTTTCTGTGTCTCTTACAATGGCGCTGCTTAACGTGCTTCGAATAGATTGAATGAAAAAATTTGTACATTCGTAACTTTTTTTTTTTTTTTTTCGATTCGTAATTTTCTGTGTCTCTTACAATGGCGTTGCTTAATGTGCTTCGAATGTATTGAACGAAAAAATTCGTACATTCGTAACTTTTTTTTTTTTTTTGAATCATAATTTTCCGTGTCTCTTACAATGGCGTTGCTTAACGTGCTTTGAATGGATTTTTTCGATTCGTAATTTTCCGTGTCTCTTAAAATGTAATAATAGCATACACATTACATAAAATTATGAATTATGCTCCGATTACGAATCTACGAATGTTACGAATGTACAAATAAATACGAATGCGTCCGAATTTCGAATAAATGAAAATTAAACTAACGGAAAAACAAATTAACTAAAAAATAACTCTTACGAAAATACGAATCGTTACGAATACGAACACCGACGACTTACGTATTTACGAATCGTTACGAATCAACGGAAAAAAAAAAAAATTTTTGTTGTGCACATGTCTAGAGATAGTATGAAATTCCGCGAGGAGCGGATTGAGCCATAAGGGGGTATCCGGAGACCATCTTTTTGGTCGCGCTTTATGTTTACATACTTGCGTTTGCCACACCCTTATTACTGTTTTTCATAGAGTGTGTGAGAATCAAAGGTGCCTGAAGACCTCTGTGTAGTGCATTTCTCGATGATTCAAAGGTTCCCAGCGATGCAGCCTCCAGCACCACCAAGGCGTTTGTATCGCCAGAGATCACCCAATTATGTGCGTGGGTAAGTAGGGCTGCAAAGAAATATTTTTGAAGATCTGGACAGGCCAGTCCCCCTTCTGTCCAGGGTCTACGGAGAATTGATTTGCTAAACCTGGGAGTTTTAGATTTCCATAGGAATGAAGAGATAATAGTATCTAATTGTGTAAAAAGAAAAATGGGGGTATCCATATTGTCGTGTGGCTTATGACATAAAGAAAAATAGGGCCATGTGTCTATTTAAAGTGTTACTACACCCAGGACCCTGCATTCACTATATCTGGTCTCCCACAGTACACAGAACATGGACATGCAATTATTTTAGTAAATATAAACTGCTAAATACCTTTTCTCATCAGCAGTATATATTGTAGCCAGGGCTGCTGTTAGGAATCACGGGGCCCCATACAACATACCTGACAGGTGTAGTGATATATATATATATATATATATATATACACATGTATTTTTATATATTTATATATGGTGTTATATGTAGGCATTCTAAGACAAGTCCATTCCAAGCAGGTCAAATTGGTAGTTGTTAATCTAATTGTGCATATTAAAAGGGACTTGTTGACCAAAGGGGAAGTGGCCAAACAAGAATTACTCCACATATCAAAGGGGTAAGATGGCCCAGAGTCACTATGTTAATGTTAATATGCAAGAATGCAGATTAGGGCAGTTTATGACTACAGCTGTTCACAGCTTGGGGTGATCTGCTGTCACTCTAAAAGACAGGAGCATATCAAAGCATTTAATGGAAACGGCCAATCAAATTGCTGAGCCATTCAGTTTGTGGGGGATATAACATGGCATTCAGTCTAAACTATCTGAGGAGGGTATGTGATTATGAAGGCACAGGTCTAGGAGAAATATTCGTTGTCATGATTATACCCTGTTGGATTTTGTCATCTATTGCAAGACTGTTCTGTTTTGGAAGCCAATAAAGTCTCTCTCTGGAAGAATTGGGTTTGCTGCGGGACAATACTTATTAATAAATACATATCATCTAAACCACGATATATTGTATCACTACAACAGGGTGTCAGGGGTGGGCTCAGCCCTTCCTTCTCTGAGCTGGCCGCTCAGCTGTCGGCTAATTGCCAGCTCCTATCTCTCCACAGTGACTCACCTGTTGATGATATCCTGCTCATCAGGCCTGCCTACTTAAGCCGTCCAGCCCAGATGATCTCTGCCTTCGCCTTGGTCACATCTCTAGTTCCTGTTAAAGACTTGCTTGGCTGACATTCCTTCTGGCTCCAGATCCTGCTTGCTGTTCTGCTACGCTCATCTCTGGCTCCCTGACGTTTTGGCTTTTCTGACTACAGTTTAGCTTCTTCCGTCGAATCTTCTTAGAACATTCGGCAGACACCATAAGCCTTCAATGACAGATTCAATCTTAATTATTTCCGATTTTCGGACGAATGCATTTTTATAACGAATCAAAATAAATAAAAACGAATTTTGGGAGTAACAAAATACATTTATTTTTCGGAAGAAAACGAAATTCCGAAACGAAATATTCCAGTGTGCACATGTCTAGTAGGCATTGAAGTGGGATATCGGTACAAAACTGTTCCAGGGCTTGCGTCCAATAGCCCTAAACCAGGCAATCACACTGGAGAGATGAAGCACTTAAAAGTATCTAAGGGGGTTTCGGAACACCACCCCCCATGACCATTTAAAAAAAAAAGATTGGGTAATAGAAATGGGCAAGGCCTTGATTAGATATAAGAGTCTGGGCATGATATTCATCTTAAGGATGGCATTCCTGAATATTCAGGAATATTATATTCAAGACTATTTAGAAAACGTGAACTCATCAGGTTTACAATCAACTGCACAGGATACAGGACCTAAGCTTGTGTGTAGGGGATGCCAAATCTGTTTCCACATAGTTTATTTAAAATGTTGTAAGTTTTTTGTAACAGGTTGAATACATATCAGTGTTTTTCCAATTTGAGTTTATGGTTTCCCCATTAACCACATAATAAACAAACCTCTGTCCCCTCTGGAAGACCACTTGGCAAGAGGAGACATTCCATAATCACTCTGCGATCCACCATTGTGCCCCTTCTTGTTCTGTTGTTCAGCTGAAAGTTTGCTTCTCCTCCTCCCCCTCCTGCGGCTTTCAGCTGCTGTAGGAAAATATAGCTGATCGGTTATAGAAAATGCTGCCCCGCCCACCCTGCTGTCCCTGTTCCTCTATCTGCCCAGGCCCCCCCCCCTCCCTCGCTCTCCTGGTGTCCCAACCCCCCCTTGATATTTCACCAAAGCCCCCCAACAAGGCTGCTAAAAAAAAAAAATAATGGTAAAAAATAATAAAAAAAAAAAAAAAACGACTCACACCATCCACTGCCCTACTGACACCATCCTCTGCCAGTGGCAAAACCACCAGGGACGCAAGGGTCACATTTGCAACTGGGCCCTGTCGTTTTGCCACTATGCAGGATAGGGGGCTGCTGCAGAACATGTTAAAGGGTCCCCCTGCCGGACCATAATACACAGCCCCACAACGGTAGCAAAGAGCCCAAGGAACAGTGGGAAGAGCCAAGAGCCCTGGGACCAGAGGAAACAGCCCCAGGACCAAGGGTTTCTTGCACAGGGGCCCTGAAGGTTCTATTTATGCCTCTGGTTAACAGTAATGACTGTAAGATTCCGCAACGCACTGAAACATAGCACACTTTGTCTAGATAGATATTAAGTAAAAAATTGCATTTTTCTGTCTGGGGCGTGTTTATTCCATTGTTGAGAAGGCAATCATTGATGGGGTAATTTGGTGTTCTAAAGTTGATCAATGGTAGGGTAATCTCGTGTTTGGAGTTCATCACTGGTGGGGTAATTTGGTGTTCTGGAGGTGATTTCTGGTGGACTAATCTGGTGTTCTGGAGGTAATCACTGATAGAGCAATTTGGTGTTATGAAAATTATCACTGGTGGGGGTGTTCTGAAGCTGATTCCTTATGGGGTAATCTGGTGTTCTTGAGATGATGTCTGCTTTGATGATCTGATGTTATAAAGGTGATCCCTGGTAGGTAAATCTGCTGTTTTGGCTGTGATCCCTGGTGAGATATTCTAGTGATCCCTGGTGGGTTAATATGATGTTCTCTAGGTGATTCCTTGTGGAGAAATCTGTCACATAAGACGTGTTCTGGTGACTTGCTGTGGACACTCAGATGGTTATAACATAGCGAAGCTTCACAATGGGATTTTTTCCGACGAATGTTGGCTCAAACTTGTCTTGCATACACACGGTCACACAAAGTTGGTTGGAAATTCCGAACGCCGAACGCCAAGAAAGCGGTGACGTACAACACGTACGACAGGCGAGAAAAAGGGAGTTCAATAGCCAGTGCTGCTCTGATTCCGAGCATGTGTGGCACTTTGTGTGTCGGAATTGTCTACACACGATCCGAATTTCCGACAACGGATTTTGTTGTCGGGAAATTTGAGAACCAGCTCTCGAAATTTGTGTGACGGAAATTCCGATGGAAAATGTCCGATGGAGCCTACACATGATCGGAATTTCCGACAACAAGCTCCGATCGCACATTTGCCGTCGGAAAGTCCGACCATGTGTAGGCGGCGTAAGAATGTGTCCAGTGCTAGCAGAAAGAAAATTAAAGGTCACAAACACAGCTGAAACAGAACTGAAAAAAATGAATCCAATGATCCCACCACAAAAACAAAGAAAATAATGGAAGCTCAGCCAGGACTGATTCTCTTTAACTACTTTGCGCCTGGGCTCATTTTTTCTAGAAAATTAGTTGCCCCCTCCAAACAATTATACATTTTCTGAAATGAGAGGTCCTAAAGAGTAAAATGGTGGCTGTTGCAATTTTTTTTATGTCGCACGACATTTGCGCAATTTTTATTTTGTGTGGCCACCATTATTTTCCAGCACTGCCTGAACCCTCTTGGGCATGGAATTCACCAGAGCTTCACAGGTTGTCACTGGAGTCCTCTTCCACTCCTCCATGACAACATCATAAAGCTGGTGGATGTTAGAGACCTTGCGCTCCTCCACCTTCTGTTTGAGGATGCCCCACAGATGCTCAATAGGGTTTAGGTCTTGAGACATGCTTGGCCAGTCCATCACCTTTACCCTCAGCTTCTTTAGCAAGGTAGAGGTCGTCTTGGAGGTGTGTTTATTTAGATCAAGGAGGCCACAATAAATGGGTCTACTCACCCGTTGCTCCCTCTGAATGACCTAGACAATTGCATGATATAAACAGTGATATAGACATTTCCATGATATGCCTGATGATCTAGATTTTTCTATGATATAACCTAGATTTTTCAATGATAGGACAATTGACCTAGACTTTTCCATGATTGGACAAATGACCTAGACGTTTCCATGATTGGACGAATGACCTAGACTTTTCCATGATTGGACAAATGACCTAGACGTTTCCATGATTGGACAAATGACCTAGACTTTTCCATGATTGGGCAAATGACCTAGACTTTTCCATGATTGGACAAATGACCTAGACTTTTCCATGATTGGACAAATGACCTAGACTTTTCCATGATTGGACAAATGACCTAGACTTTTCCATGATTGGGCAAATGACCTAGACTTTTCCATGATTGAACAAATGACCTGGGCTTTTCTATAAAATGACCAATGAACTAGACATTTCCATGATATGACCGGTCACCTAGACTTTTCTATGATATTACCTAGACTATTCCATGATATGGCCAGTCATCTATACTTTTCTGTGATGTGACTAATGACCTAGACATCTCCATTATATGACCAATGACCCTAGACTTTTACTTTTGGCAATATAATGTATTTTCAGATAAAGGAGGGAGCAATACCACAAATTTGTTGCCAGGTTTTAAAAATCTGTACATCCATAATCAAAGATACTCCTGCCACACACACTATAACCTGTGCTCAGTGTTTAGGGCCACTCAATGCAGAATTGCACCAGATTCTGCACTCCAGTTTAGTAAATCCACCCCAATGTGTCTTATATATAATGTATCCTCCTTGATTTGTTGGTGGGCTGGAATACAATGCATGGGCAATAAAGCTTTTTAATTGGTTTTCACTACCCAGAGAGGAAAAACATATCCTGTAGATAGACTGGTCCTTTCCCAGTGTTCCTGTTATTTACAAAGTCCCAATAAATGACTATCTGTGTGCTGGGGGTGGGATATCACTGGGGAAAGACCAATCTGTGTGCTGGGGGTGGGATCTCACTGGGGAAGGACCAATCTGTGTGGTGGGGGTGGGATCTCACTGGGGAAGGACCAATCTGTGTGGTGGGGGTGGGGTCTCACTGGGGAAGGACCAATCTGTGTGGTGGGGGTGGGATCTCACTGGGGAAGGACCAATCTGTGTGGTGGGGGTGGGATCTCACTGGGGAAGGACCAATCTGTGTGGTGGGGGTGGGCTTTCACTGGGGAAGGACCAATCTCTGTGCAAAAAGTGGGATCTCACTGGGGAAAGACCAATGTGCATGTGCTGGGTGGGATCTCACTAGGACCAATATGTATATTCTGGAGGTGTGATGTCACTGGGAAAAAAACAATCTGTGTGCTGGGAGTGGGATCTCACTGTGAATGGCCAATCTGTGTGCTAGAGGTGTGATGTCACTGGGGAAGGACCAATCTGTGTGCTGGAGGTGTGATGTCAGTGGGAAAGAACCAATCTATGTGCTGGAGGTGTGATGTCAGTGGGAAAGAACCAATCTGTGTGCTGGAGGTGTGATGTCACTGGGGAAGGACCAATCTATGTGCTGGAGGTGTGATGTCACTGGTGAAGGACCAATCTATGTGCTGGAGGTGTGATGTCACTGGGGAAGGACCAATCTATGTGCTGGAGGTGTGATGTCACTGGGGAGGCACCAAAAAAAGCCAGAACCCCATTGACAAAATGGAATTCTGAATTAGGCATTACATTATTATGGATTCTCACCCTGATTCATTGGCGTAGTAACATGTTTCAGATCAGATTTTTATGTGAAAGGAGATGACAGAATGAAGCAGGTGGCGTTCAAGGGTAATGGAAGAGCAGATGCTAAATTAGTAATTGCTGAGATAGAACTGTACATATGAAGGACATCATAGAGGATTGTAGTAAACAAAGCACCAGTTCCCTGGGGGCCGGTCACATGTCTGTGCTGGAGAACACATCCATTTTTAATGGCTATTTATAAGCTTGCTTTCTATGTGGGACATCTCCAGTGTGTCTGTCCTGTGTTCAACATTCTGTTTACTGCCTCTGTATGAATGTACTGTGTGGGAAAAGCCGCAGTGAAAATTATACCACACCAGGCATATTTACCAAGATAAACATGTTGAAATTTTCACTTTAATTTGATAACAATCTATAACACTTGATAACCCATTGGCTAGACAAACTTGTAGGTTGCTCAAAGCAAGAGGGCACTTTCCCCCCTGGTCCTCAGGTGTGAGGGGCTCTAAGTTATTCATCCAGTAGTATCAGTATAGGTCCATCCAGGATTCTGCTGAACTGGTAGAGGAGTACCTTCACTCCACTGAACCTGAAAAGGGGTGCCTTCACTCCACTGAAATAGTAGAGGGGTACCTTCACTCCACTGAACCTGAAGAGGGGTACCTTCACTCCACTGAACTGGTAGAAGGGTTTCTTCACTCCACTGAACTAGTAGAGGGGTACTTTCACTCCACTAAACTGGTAGAGGAGGACCTTCCCTCCACTGAACTGGTAGAAGGGTTCCTTCACTCCACTGAACTGATAGAGGGGTTCCTTCATTCTATTGAACTGATAGAGGGATTCCTTCACTCCACTGAACTTGTAGAGGGGCTTCTTCACACCGCTGAACTGGTAAAGGGGGTCCTTCACTCCACTGAACTGGTAGAGGGGTTCATTCACCCAACTGAACTAGTAGAAGGGTACCTTTACTCTAATGAATGGGTAGAAGGGTTCCTTCACTCCGCTGAACTATTAGAGGGGTTCCTTCACTCCAATGAAATGGTAGAGTGGTTCATTCACACCACTGAGCTGGTAGAGGGGTACCATTACTCCACTGAGCTGGTAGAGGGGTACCTTCACTCCACTGAAATGGTAGAGGGGTTCACTCAATCCAGTGAACTGATAGAGGGTTAACTTCACTCCTCTGAACTAGTAGAGGGGTCAATTCTCTCCACTGAACTGGTAGAGGGGTCCCCTCACTCCAGTGAACTGGTAGAGGGGTTTCTTCACTCCAATGAACTGGTAGAGGGGTTCCTTCACTCCAATGAACTGGTAGAGGGGTTAATTCACTCCTCTGAACTGGTAGAGGAGTACTTTTACTCCAATGAACTGGTAGAGGGGTATCTTTACTTCACTGAACTGGTAGAGGGGTTCCTTCACTCTACTGAACTGGTAGAGTGGTTACTTCACCCCGCTGAACTGGTAAAGGGGTTCCTTTATGCCACTGAACAGGTAGAGGAGTTCCTTTACTCCAGTGAACTGGTAGAGGGGTTCTTTCACTTCACTGAACTGGTTGAGGGGTGTCTTAACTCCACTGAACTGGCAAAGGGGTTCCTTCACTCCACTGAACTGTTACAGGGGTGCCATTACTCCAATGAACTTGTAGAGGGGTATGTTCACTCTACTGAGCTGGTAGAGGGGTACCTTCACTCCTCTGAACTAGTAGAGGGGTTAATTCTCTCCACTGAGCTGGTAGAGGGGGTCCTTCACTCCACTGAACTGGTAGAGTGGTTCCTTCACCCAACTAAACTAGTAGAAGGGTACCTTTACTCTAATGAACGGGTAGAGGGGTTCCTTCACTCCACTGAACTATTAGAGGGGTACCTTCACTCCACTAAAATGGTGGAGGGGTTCCTTCAATCCACTAAACTGGTAGAGGGTTAACTTCACTCCTCTGAACTAGTAGAGGGGTTAATTCTCTCCAATAAACTGGTAGAGTGGTTTCTTCACTCCAATGAACTGGTAGAGGGGTTCCTTCACTCCAATGAAATGGTAGAGGGGTTAGCTCACTCCACTGAACTGGCAGAGGAGTACTTTTACTCCAATGAACTGGTAGAGGGGTATCTTCACTTTACTGAACTGGCAGAGGGGTTCCTTCACTCTACTGAACTGGTAGAGTGGTTACTTCACCCTGCTGAACTGGTAAAGGGGTTCCTCTATGCCACTGAACAGGTAGAGGGGTTTCTTTACTCCACTGAACTGATGGGGGTTCTTTCACTTCACTGAACTGGTTGAGGGGTATCTTAACTCCACTGAACTGGCAAAGGGGTTCCTTCACTCCATTGAACTGTTACAGGGGTGCCATTACTCCAATGAACTTGTAGAGGGGTATGTTCACTCCACTGAGCTGGTAGAGGGGTACCTTCACTCCACTGAACTGGTAGAGGGGTATCTTAACTTCACTGAACTGGCAGAGGGTTGCCTTCACTCTAATGGACTGGTAGAGAGGTTCCTTCACTCCTCTAAACTGGTAGAGGGGTTCCTTCACTCCACTGAACTGGTAGAGGGGTTCCTTCACTCCACTGAACTGGTAGAGGGGTACCATTACTCCAAAGAACTGGCAGAGGGGTATCCTAACTCAACTGAGCTGGTAGAGAGGTATTGTCACTCCACTGAACTGGTAGAGGGGTTCCTTCACTCCACTGAACTGGTAGAGGGGTTCCTTCACTCCACTGAACTGGTAGAGGGGTATCCTAACTCCACTGAGCTGGTAGAGAGGTATTGTCACTCCACTGAACTGGTAGAGAGGTTCCTTCACTCCACTGAACTGATAGAGGGGTTCCTTCACTCCACTGAACTGGTAGAGGGGTTCCTACACTCAGCTGAACTGGAAGAAGGGTGCCATTACTCCAAAGAACTGGTAGAGGGGTATCCTAACTCCACTGAGCTGGTAGAGAGGTACCTTCACTCCAATAGACTGGTAGAGAGGTTCCTTCACTTCGCTGAACTGGTAGAGAGATTCCTTCACTCCACTGAACTGGCAGAGGGGTACCATTACACCAATGAACTAGTATAGAGGTATCTTCACTCCAATGAACTGGTAGAGGGGTACCTTCCCACCACTAACTAGTAGAGGGGTACCTTCACTCCACTGAACTGGTAGAGGGGCACCTTCACTCCACTGAACTGATAGAGAGGTACCTTCACTCCACTGAACTGGTAGAGAGGTACCTTCACTCCACTGAACTAGTAGAGAGGTTAATTCTCTCCACTGAACTGGTAGAGGGGCACCTTCACTCCACTGAACTGGTAGAGGGGCACCTTCACTGCACTGAACTGGTAAAAAATAAAGTAGATATTGATTCAGCACATAGGATATTCCCCAAAGAAAAGAAAATCCATCCAGCAGCTGGAAAACCCCTATACCACCCCCCCCCCCCCCGCCCCCCCCCCCCCCCCCCAAGATATGTCCCACAAATATAAACAATATGGTCCCAGAGCTTAGAATCACTGTCCGCTAACTCAAAATACCATCTGTGCCAATAATAATATTTAATGCCAATAAGAATCAATCTTCAAATTATCATCCTTGTAGTGCTTGAAAAAAATAAAAGCTTACTAGACCGTAAATGGGTCATGTCAGGCAAGTGTAATTATACAACCGGCCACCAGGTGTCACTTTCCCTCTTCTTCACCAAAGCATCCAAGGTCCTTTACTTCTCCCATAAGTGTATAGAAAGAGAACAATCAGTGCAATATTGGTCAAATAATCAATAAAAAAAACACTGATTATTGTGCTCACATAAGTGTACAAGTGCAATTTGGAAGAACACGGACATAAGGGGGCACTCAGGAAGAAGACGGACACAAGGGGGCACTCTGAAAGAAAACGGACACAATGGGCACTCTGAAAGAAAATGGACACAAGGGGGCACTCTGGAAGGAGATGGACACAAGGGGGCACTCTGGAAGAAGAGGAACACAAGGGGGCACTCTGAAAGAAGATGGACACAAGGGGGCACTCTGAAAGAAGATGGACACAAGGGGGCACTCTGAAAGAAGATGGACATAAGGGGGCACTCTGGAAGAAGAGGAACACAAGGGGACACTCTGAAAGAAGATGGACACAAGGGGGCACTCTGAAAGAAGATGGACATAAGGGGGCACTCTGGAAGGAGATGACATAAGGGGGCACTCTGGAAGGAGATGACATAAGGGGGCACTCTGGAAGAAGAGGAACACAAGGGGGCACTCTGGAAGAAGACAGACACAAGGGGGCACTCTGGAAGAAGATGGACATAAGGGGGCACTCTGGAAGAAGAGGAACACAAGGGGGCACTCTGAAAGAAGAGGAACACAAGGGGGCACTCTGGAAGAAGACAGACACAAGGGGGCACTCTGGAAGAAGATGGACATAAGGTGGCACTCTGAAAGAAGATGGACATAAGGGGGCACTCTGGAAGGAGATGAACATAAGGGGGAACTCTGGAAGGAGATGACATAAGGGGGCACTCTGGAAGGAGATGGACATAAGGGGGCACTCTGGAAGGAGATGGACATAAGGGGGCACTTTGGAAGAACACGGACACAAGGGGGCACTCAGGAAGAAGACGGACACAAGGGGGCACTCTGAAAGAAAACGGACACAATGGGCACTCTGAAAGAAAATGGACACAAGGGGGCACTCTGGAAGGAGATGGACATAAGGGGGCACTCTGGAAGTAGATGGACACAAGGGGGCACTCTGGAAGAAGAGGAACACAAGGGGGCACTCTGAAAGAAGATGGACACAAGGGGGCACTCTGAAAGAAGATGGACACAAGGGGGCACTCTGGAAGAAGAGGAACACAAGGGGGCACTCTGAAAGAAGATGGACACAAGGGGGCACTCTGAAAGAAGATGGACATAAGGGGGCACTCTGGAAGGAGATGACATAAGGGGGCACTCTGGAAGGAGATGACATAAGGGGGCACTCTGGAAGAAGAGGAACACAAGGGGGCACTCTGGAAGAAGACAGACACAAGGGGGCACTCTGGAAGAAGATGGACATAAGGGGGCACTCTGGAAGAAGAGGAACACAAGGGGGCACTCTGAAAGAAGAGGAACACAAGGGGGCACTCTGGAAGAAGACAGACACAAGGGGGCACTCTGGAAGAAGATGGACATAAGGTGGCACTCTGAAAGAAGATGGACATAAGGGGGCACTCTGGAAGGAGATGAACATAAGGGGGAACTCTGGAAGGAGATGACATAAGGGGGCACTCTGGAAGGAGATGGACATAAGGGGGCACTCTGGAAGGAGATGGACATAAGGGGGCACTCTGGAAGGAGATGGACATAAGGGGGCACTCTGGAAGGAGATGGACACAAGGGGGCACTCTGGAAGAAAATGGACACAAGGGGGCACTCTGAAAGAAGAGGGACACAAGGGGGCACTCTGGAAGAAAATGGACACAAGGGGGCACTCTGGAAGAAAATGGACACAAGGGGGCACTCTGGAAGAAAATGGACACAAGGGGGCACTCTGGAAGAAGACAGACACAAGGGGGCACTCTGGAAGAAGACGGACATAAGGGGGCACTCTGGAAGAAGATGGACATAAGGGGGCACTCTGAAAGAAGATGGACATAAGGGGGCACTCTGGAAGGAGATGATATAAGGGGGCACTCTGAAAGAAGATGGACATAAGGGAGCACTCTGGAAGGAGATGACATAAGGGGGCACTCTGAAAGAAGATGGGCATAAGGGGGCACTCTGGAAGGAGATGACATAAGGGGGAACTCTGGAAGGAGATGACATAAGGGGGCACTCTGAAAGAAGATGGACATAAGGGGGCACTCTGGAAGGAGACAACATAAGGGGGCACTCTGGAAGGAGACAACATAAGGGGGCATTCTGGAAAAAAAAGAGATAAGGGGCACTTTGGAAGACGAAGACATAAAGGGGATCTCTGGAAAATAATGTAAGGGGGCACTTTTAAAGAGCATGTAAGGGGGTACTCCACTCTGGAGGATGTAGAATAGGGTCCTGTAGAAGCTTCTTGTTCTCTCTCTAGACAAGAACCCCTGATCAAGAGAACAGAACCCAATTCTACATTCTACCAGGTATATGAGGTACCTAAGGACCGATGACTAAGGAAGATCTCTATGACGTGCTGTATATGACCTCAAAGGGTCGCTTCATCTGGTGAGACTCCATTGCATGGGGGTGTAACATGGAGGCTGGAGAAGAAGATTGGACATAACACTGGTGGATTTTAAATGGGCACTGATAGATTGCACTGTTGGGCACTTGTAGGCAGCACTGATGGGCACTCATAGGCAGCACTGATGGACTTTGATAGGTGGCACTGGAGGGCACGTATAGGCGGCACTGATGGGCACTGGTGGGCACTGATGGGCAGCACAGATAGATGGCACTGATAGGCAGCACTAATCAGAGGTGCTGGCAGGCAGCTATGATGAGCACAGAGTGCCATCCCTAATGGACAATGATTGCCATCCCTGTTTGGCTCTAGTAGGCTTACCTGGTGGTCATGGGTGGGCATCCCTGGTGGTCCTGGGTGGGCATCCTCGGGGGGGGGCTGGACAAGGGGGAGCAAGGGGGGCATGTTTCAAGGTGGGGAGGGGGACAATGTGGCAAGCTATGCCCTCATTACTTGCTGGATTTTACTAGCAGGACCAGGTGGGACATTAGTGAGATGCTTCTTAAGGCTACCAAGCAGCAGAAGGTGGTGGCTTTGCTGGCATCGGGGATCTCCAAACTACGGCCCTTCCGCTGTTGCGGAACTACACGTCCCATTGTAAAACTCTGACATTCACAGTTATGACTAGGCATGATGGGAATTGTAGTTCTTGAACAACTGGAGGGCCGTAGTTTGGAGACCCTCTGTGAGAACCTCTATCCAACCCCCCTTTCATTGTAGTCCAACCCCCCCCCCCCCCATATACCTCCTTACCTTCTCTCCTCCAGTCACAGATCTCCCACCCACCTACCTCCCTAGTCATTGTACATACCTGCCAACCACCTTACCTCCCAGATCACAGCACCTTCTGATCTCAGACCTCTCCTGCTCCTCATACCACCCCCATTCTACTCACGCTGTACCCCCGAGGACTTCCCTCCCACCATAGGCGTGCGCAAAGGTTGTGCCGGGAGTGCCTGGGCACACCCTAAACACGCCAATGTGGCACAGATTCCCCGTGCTAGAGAAAAACTCACCCAAGCTCTACAGCTATATAGTATAGTTGGTGTGTAGAGTAGTCGGTGCTCTGGCTAATTAAGCTCACAAAAGATCCATAGAAAGAACAGGCCGACAACTCGACAGCTTCTCTGTAGAAAATACTTATTTCAGCATTACAGCAATAACATCATCCAACAATGCTGACGCGTTTCGGCCTTAGGCTTTTTTCAAATGAACAGCTTGTTCTTTTGAACAACAACAGACGTACTGGCTGGATCACCAGATGAAAACAAACAGAAGAAAGAAAGCCTTAAAGAGAAAAGGAATGCAGCCATCACATCTAAGAATTGGTAAGCTGCAATAGAATAAATATTTTCTTCTGGGTTTAATAGCACTATAAGTAGAACTTAAGGCTAAGCTTTTTTTTTGGATGGTTGTTGTAACCCTTGTCATGTGTTTTCCCATCTGTGTCTCATTGAGGGAGATTTCCCTTCACTTCCTGTCTAATGCCGCGTACACACGAGCGGACTTTCCCGCGGGAATGTCTGCCGGACTGGAGTCCGCCGGACAATCCGCCCGTGTGTGGGCGCCGGCGGACTTTTTCCCGCCAAAAGTCTGGCGGACTAAGTTTTAAGTTCAGACTTAAAATTGTCCGCTGGACTCGCGAGTCCGGCGGAAAATCCCGCAGTCCGTATGCTACTTTTGGAAATGAACGGACTTGCCGATCATTGGAAAGTCCGTTCATTTAGAACGTGACTTCAGGTAGACGGAGCTAGCGAAGGCAGTGACTGCCGCCGCGCTAGCCCCGTCACCTGGCATGGATTTAAAGGGAATCCCTACGCCAAAAAAACGGCGTGGGGGTCCCCCCCAAATCCATCTCAGACCCTTATCCGAGCACGCAGCCCGGCCGGCCAAGAAAGGGGTGGGGACGAGCGAGCGCGCCCCCCCCCTCCTGAGCCGTACCAGGCCGCGTGCCCTCAACATGGGGGGTGCCCTGGGGAAAGGGGGGGGGGCCCCCCCCCCCCACCCCAAAGCACATTGTCCCCATGTTGATGAGGACAAGGGCCTCTTCACAACAACCCTGGCCGTTGGTTGTCGGGGTCTGCGAGCGGGGGGCTTATCGGAATCCGGGAGCCCCCTTTAATAAGGGGGCCCCCAGATCCCGGCCCCCCACCCTATGTGAATGAGTATGGGGTACGATGTAAGTCCGTTCATTTCCAAAAGTTTGCGGACTGTCCGCCGGAGAAGTCCGGGCGTGTGTGGGCAAGTCCACACTCTCGGAAAGTCCGGCGGTTTGTCCGCTGGACTAGGTCCGGCGGACAATCCGGCCGGAAAGTCTGAGCGTGTGTACGGGGCATTATAGTTATAACAGGGAGTGAGAGGAGATCCGTCCAAAATGAGGAAATTCTTGGTTGCCACCAGAACGAGTGTCTCCATTGGAAAGTGTCTTCTCTACTCCCGTTTGGTGGACAACCTAAGATTTGGATTCTTCTTTAGCTTTCACTTTGGATAATAATGGTAAACAGGACAATGAGACAGAAGGTAAGTAAATATCCCTAATGGGGGCCCAGACAGCAATCAAAACTGACAGGTGTCCCTCTACACTCTACAGAAAACTTAAAAAAATAAATAAAAAGTTTTGCCTCGAGTTGTACTGTAAACTCTATGTCAAGCCCAAAATATTCTTGAATGGAGTGGAAAAGGATTAGTAACATTGTTTATAAACATTGTTTAGACAGGAGATAGAGAGATACAAAGTAGCATTGTTTATAAACATTCTTCAGATGAGAGATACAAAGTAACATTGTTTATAGACATTGATCAGACAGGAGGTAGAGAGATACAAAGTAACATTGTTTATAAATATTGTTAAGACGGGAGATAAAGAACCAAAGTAACATTGTTTATAAACATTGATCAGACGGGAGATAGAGAGATACAAAGTAACATTGTTTATAAACATTGTTTATACGGGAGCTAAAGAACCAAAGTAAAATTGTTTATAAACATTGATCAGATGGGAGATAGAGAGATACAAAGTAACATTGTTTATAAACATTGTTCAGATGAGAGAGATAGAGAGATACAAGTAACATTGTTTATAAATATTGATCAGACAGGAGATAGAGAGATACAAAGTAACATTGTTTATAAACATTGTTTATACGGGAGCTAAAGAACCAAAGTAAAATTGTTTATAAACATTGATCAGATGGGAGATAGAGATATACAAAGTAACATTGTTTATAAACATTGATCAGACTGGAGATAGAGAGATACAAAGTAACATTGTTTATAAACATTGATCAGACAGGAGATAGAGAGATACAAAGTAACATTGTTTATAAACATTGTTTAGACGGGAGATAAAGAACCAAAGTAACATTGTTTATAAACATTGATCAGACAGGAGATAGAGAGATACAAAGTAACATTGTTTATAAATATTGATCAGACGGGAGATAGAGAGATACAAAGTAGCATTGTTTATAAACATTGTTCAGATGAGAGATACAAAGTAACATTGTTTATAAATATTGATCAGATGGGAGATAGAGAGATACAAAAAGTAACATTGTTTATAAACATTGATCAGACAGGAGATAGAGAGATACAAAGTAACATTGTTTATAAACATTGATCAGACGGGAGATAGAGAGATACAAAGTAACATTGTTTATAAACATTGATCAGACGGGAGATAGAGAGATACAAAGTAACATTGTTTATAAACATTGATCAGACGGGAGATAGAGAGATACAAAGTAACATTGTTACTTTTGAAATCATCTACAGGCCAAAGGGATGAGCTTCAATCTGTGTGTGATGTCAGCGAAAGCAGCTTCGACCTGTTTTTTTAAATAAAATATATTTCCATTTAACCCTTTATTAATCCTTACCTTACGCCATACATCAGGACTAATGAATTCCTTTTTCTTCTCCCCATGACTATTTTTTTCCTACTGATTTTTTTTTTTTTCCATTTCTACTGTTATAACCATCAATATTTAAACTTTTCTTTCTGTTTTAAATTTTTTTCTTCATTGTTTTTTTAATAATAACAATAAAAAAAAATACACAAAATTGTAAATACCGTTAGCATGCTTTGTATCAAAATGCTAATTTTGGTGTCAATTTGAGCAAAACAAATGACAGAATAATATTTATAAATTTGTATAAATTTCTATCCATGGTAACAATTTTTTTTTTTTAACTAACACTGATCAAGGTCGATCAAATGCATATGGACTGCATAAAAATATTATTATTTTTTTCAAAACAATATCACAAAATAAAAAATACTGAATCTGTATTACTTTGATATCTTAAATAAGGACACCGTTTTGCCTGAATAATTGGTCCCATAGCAGCTCTGCTTCATAGGGGGTGTATGGGGGTGGGGGGATGGTGGTGGTGAATTGGAGTCCAGTTGGTTTTGCCTGCTCAGTACCATGTGTAGGAGGGTGAACTTGGTGAACGTTGGGCTCTTCCGATCCTGGGTTAGTATGTAACTATGGCAGACTAGTAATTGGATTTGAACATAAGCTGCATCCCCGTTGTGGCATTGTAAAGGTCTATTGATGAATTGGAGGTATACAGGGAAAGGGGGGCTAGTAAAGAAAATGGGCTAGCTTTGTTTCCATGCACCGGTGGAAGCCGACACGAGATTGATGTCCTTCATTGCCGCTCTTATTGATCCAGCACTTTCCCCGCTCGGTATTTACGTCTCCTTCCACCACCACTTCCATTAATTAGAACCCCGTTCCGCCGTCTAATTTCTTAATGAGCCTCCCAATGTTATTGCTCAGCAGCTTCCATTCCGTGTGCCACAAGGGATCTCAAATCGGCAGGAAAATACTTGTTGCTCCCCCCGAAAGGATGAGCGATGGAATGCTGCCAGAGGGGACCCTGGAGTCACCCAACTGGCACCAAAATAACCTTATTTAGTTAATAGGAAATCTGGAAGAGCTGCTGGTTGGAGAGATGCCAAAATGTTACTATTGACTTAGAAGGATAACAACAACCTGGGGAAGAGAAGAGTCGAAGAGAGAGGAAGAGAGAGGAAGAGAAGAGGAGAGGAGAGGGGAGGGAAAGGGAGGAGAGAAGAGACAAGAAAAGGGGAGGGGAAGGGAGGAGAGGAGAGACAAGAAGAGGGGAGGGGAAGGGAGGAGAGGAGAGACAAGAAGAGGGAAGGGGAAGGGAGGAGAGAAGAGACAAGAAGAGGGGAAGGGAGGAGAGGAGAGACAAGAAGATGGGAGGGGAAGGGAGGAGAGGAGAGACAAGAAGGGGGGAGGGGAAGGGAGAAGAGAAGAGACAATAAGAGGGGAGGGGAAGGGACTAGAGAAGAGACAAGAAGAGGGGAGGGGAAGGGAGGAGAGAAGAGACAAGAAAAGGGGAGGGGAAGGGAGGAGAGAAGAGACAAGAAGAGGGGAGGGGAAGGGAGGAGAGGAGAGACAAGAAGAGGGGAGGGGAAAGGAGGAGAGAAGAGACAAGAAGAGAGGAGGGGAAGGGAGGAGAGAAGAGACAAGAAGATGGGAGGGGAAGGGAGGAGAGGAGAGACAAGAAGAGGGGAGGGGAAGGGAGGAGAGGAGAGACAAGAAGAGGGGAGGGGAAGGGAGAAGAGAAGAGACAAGAAGAGGGGAGGGGAAGAAGGAAGAGGAGATAAGAGATAAGAAGAGGGGAGGGGAAGGGAGGAGAGAAAAGACAAGAAGAGGGGAGGGGAATGGAGGAGAGGAGAGACAAGTAGAGGGGAGGGGAATGGAGGAGAGGAGAGACAAGAAGAGGGGAGGGGAAGGGAGAAGAGAAAAGACAAGAAGAGGGGAGGGGAAGGGAGGAGAAAAGAGACAAGAAGAGGGGAGGGGAAGGGAGGTGAGGAGAGACAAGAAGAGGGGAGGGGAAGGGAGGAGAGAATAAACAAGAAGAAGGGAGGGGAAGGGAGGAGAGAATAGACAAGAAGAGGAGAGGGGAAGGGAGGAGGACCAGAGAAGAGACAAGAAGAGGAGAGGGGAAGGAAGGAGATAAGATAAGAGACAAGAAGAGGAGAGAAGGGAGTAGAGGGGAGAAGGGAGGGAGAAGGGAGGAGAGAAGATAAGAGACAAGAAGAGGAGAGAAGGGAGTAGAGGGGAGAAGGTAGAGGGGAGAAGGGATGAGAGAAGAGGGAGAGAAGGGAGGAGAGAAGAGGGGAGAGAGGGGATGAGAGGAGAGGGGATAGAAGGGAGGAGAGGAAAGATGGGAGGAGAGGAGAGTAACAGAGAGGAGAGAAGGGAGGAGAGGAGAGGAGTGGAGAGAAGGGAGGAGGGGAGAGAAGAGAAGAGAAGAGAGGAGGAGAGAACAGAACAGAAGAGAGTGGAGGAAAGGGGAGGAGAAAAGAGAAGAGAGTTTGGGTTTCACAAATTTCTAAACTAAGTGTCATTTTCTCTGCCGCTTCATTCCTCTGCTATTAGCATGATTCTTTTCTGAGTTTTCCTGACACCAAGAGAAAAAAGGTGACAGGAGAGGGAGCTCCATCACACAGCCTGTGATTGACAACCTCAGCTCTGTTCCTGAAGGGGGTGTATGCCTTCCCTCCAATTATGACTTCATCTTCCCGCCTTCTGCATTCTAAAACCTCAGACAAACTGTATAAATTCTGCACTTTGAATGAATGTAGAGATAAGAGATGGCTACATATAAACAGGTACAACTTATGTAGGATGTTTTTTCTTCTCTGTGTATCACCTGAGGCCAGTCTCTTCAGTGAGTATATGTAAGGGGTTTACAGCCACTTTAAAAAGCAGAGAGATGAATGTGCTTGGGGATCCTTAGACAGTGTCCCTGGGATCTAACCTCATAATAAAAATGTGAAGCTTTTAAGTTCCAATCCCGGACAGCAGTCATATAAGACCATCCCAAACATAAAACTTTTCTATATTAAATCAAACATTTAGGAATTTGCACAAGCAGCACATCATTCCTTTCAAGAGACATTCATTGAATCAGCCTGTGATTGGACAGTGAAAGGAAAAGCAGTAGAATGGTGAACCCATCTTTCTGCTCCTATCAGTATGTCCCTTGCACTGCCAAACTCTTGTTTGGCTCATTGCGCAGCTTCTCCCTCCCCTGCTCTGAGCTCTGCTGTAAAATAGTAGTCTGAGTCACGCAGGAGGTGAAGTTGTGTGACATTGATGAATAGACAGATGAGATGGCGGTGAAGTTGGTGAGATGGTGAATAAACAGATGACATGTTGATGAAGTTGGCGTGACATTGGTGAATAGACAGATAAGATGGCGGTGAAGTTGGTGAGAAGTTGGTGAATGGACAGATGAGATGACGATGAAGTCATGAGACATTGGTGAAGACACAGATGAGATGGCAGTGAAGTCGGTGAGACTTTGGTGATTAGGCATGAGATGTCGGTGAGGTCGGGGACATGGTGAATAAACAGATGACATGTTGTTGAAGTCGGTGTGACATTGGTGAATAGACAAATAAAATGGGGGTGAAGTCGGCGAGATGTTGGTGAATGGACAGATGAGATGACGGTGAAATCGGTGAGACGTTGGTCAATAGACATATGAGGTGGAGATGAAGTCGGTGTGACATTGGTGAATAGACACAGATGAGATGGCGGTGAAGTTGGTGAGACATTGGTGATGATACAGATGAGATGGCGGTGAAGTTGGTGAGACATTGGTGAATAGACACAGATGAGATGGTGGTAAAGTCGGTGAGACAATAGTGAATGGACAGATGAGATGACAGTGAAGTCGGTGTGACATTGGTGAATAGACACAGATGAGATGGCGGTGAAGTTGGTGAGACATTGGTGATGGTACAGATGAGATGGCGGTGATGTCGGTGTGACATTGGTGAATAGACAGGTGAGATGGTGGTGAAGTCGGTCAGACATTTGTGAAAAGACAACTGAAATGGCGGTGAAGTCAATAAGACATTGGTAAAAACACAGGTGAGATGACAGTGAAGTCAGTGTGACATTGGTGAATAGACACAGATGAGATGGCGGTGAAGCCGGTGAGATGGTAAATAGACAGATGAGACAGCAGTGAAGTCAGTGAGATGGTGAATAAACAGATGACATGTTGATAAAGTTGACGTGACATAGACAAATAAGATGGCGGTGAAGTTGGTGAGAAGTTGGTGAATGGACAGATGAGGTGGAGATGAAGTCGGTGTGACATACGTGAAAAGACAGATGAGATGGTGGTGAAGTCGGTGAGACATTGGTGATTAGGCAGATGAGATGTCGGTGAGGTCGGGGACATGGTGAATAAACAGATGACATGTTGAAGTCCGTGAAATCAGTGTGACATTGGTGAATAGACAAATGAGATGGCGGTGAAATCAGTGAGAGGTTGGTGAATAGACAAATGAGATGGCGGTGAAGTCGGTGAGACGTTGGTCAACAGACATATGAGATGGCGGTGTCAGTGAGATGGTGAATAGACAGATGAGATGGATGTTAAATCAGTGAGACGTTGGTGAATAGACAGATGAAAAGTCGATAAAGTCAGTGAGATGATGGTCAAATATGAGATGGAGATGAAGTCGGTGTGCCTTTGGTGAATGGACTGATGAGATGAAAGTGAAATCATTGAGATGTTGGTGAATAGACATATGAGATGGAGATGAAGTCGGTGTGGCATTGGTGAATGGACTGATGAGATGACATTGAAGTCATTGAGATGTTGGTGAATAGACAGATGAGATGGCGGTGAAGTCATTGAGATGTTGGTGAATAGACAGATGAGATGGCGGTGATGTCAGTGAGGCGGTGAATATACAGATGAGATGGAGATGAAGTCGGTGTGACATTGGTGAATGGACAGATGAGATGACAGTGAAGTCATTGAGATGTTGGTGAATAGACAGATGAGATGGCGGTGAAGTCAGTGAGGCGGTGAATATACAGATGAGATGGAGATGAAGTCGGTGTGACATTGGTGAATGGACAGATGAGATGACAGTGAAGTCATTGAGATGTTGGTGAATAGACAGATGAGATGGCGGTGATGTCAGTGAGGCGGTGAATATACAGATGAGATGGAGATGAAGTCGGTGTGACATTGGTGAATGGACAGATGAGATGACAGTGAAGTCATTGAGATGTTGGTGAATAGACAGATGAGATGGCGGTGAAGTCATTGAGATGTTGGTGAATAGACAGATGAGATGGCGGTGATGTCAGTGAGGCGGTGAATATACAGATGAGATGGAGATGAAGTCGGTGTGGCATTGGTGAATGGACAGATGAGATGGCGGTGAAGTCGGTGAGACATTGGTGAATAGACAGATGAGATGGCGGTGAAGTCGGTGAGGCATTGGTGAATATACAGATGAGATGACAGTGAAGTCAGTGAGGCATTGGTGAATATACAGATGAGATGGCGGTGAAGTTAGTGAGGCGGTGAATATACAGATGAGATGGAGATGAAGTCGGTGAGACATTGGTGAATAGACAGATGAGATGGAGATGAAGTCGGTGAGGCATTGGTGAATGGACAGATGAGATGGCGGTGAAGTCATTGAGATGTTGGTAAATAGACAGATGAGATGGCGGTGAAGTCGGTGAGGCGGTGAATATACAGATGAGATGGCGGTGGAGTCGGTGAGACATTGGTGAATAGACAGATGAGATGGCGGTGAAGTCGGTGAGGCGGTGAATATACAGATGAGATGGAGATGAAGTCGGTGAGACATTGGTGAATAGACAGATGAGATGGTGGTGAAGTCGGTGAGGCATTGGTGAATGGACAGATGAGATGGCGGTGAAGTCATTGAGATGTTGGTAAATAGACAGATGAGATGGCGGTGAAGTCAGTGAGGTGGTGAATATACAGATGAGATGGATATGAAGTCGGTGAGACATTGGTGAATAGACAGATGACATGGAGATGAAGTCAGTGAGGCATTGGTGAATGGACAGATGAGATGGCGGTGAAGTCGGTGAGACATTGGTGAATAGACAGATAAGATGGCGGTGAAGTCGGTGAGACATTGGTGAATAGACAGATGAGATGGTGGTGAAGTCGGTGAGACATTGGTGAATAGACAGATGAGATGGCGGTGAAGTCGGTGAGGCGGTGAATATACAGATGAGATGGAGATGAAGTCGGTGAGACATTGGTGAATAGACAGATGAGATGGTGGTGAAGTCGGTGAGGCATTGGTGAATGGACAGATGAGATGGCGGTGAAGTCATTGAGATGTTGGTAAATAGACAGATGAGATGGCGGTGAAGTCAGTGAGGTGGTGAATATACAGATGAGATGGATATGAAGTCGGTGAGACATTGGTGAATAGACAGATGACATGGAGATGAAGTCAGTGAGGCATTGGTGAATAGACAGATGAGATGGAGATGAAGTCGGTGAGACATTGGTGAATAGACAGATGAGATGGAGATGAAGTCAGTGAGGCGGTGAATATACAGATGACATGGAGATGAAGTCAGTGAGGCATTGGTGAATGGACAGATGAGATGGCGGTGGAGTCGGTGAGACATTGGTGAATAGACATATGAGATGGAGATGAAGTCGGTGAGACATTGGTGAATAGACAGATGAGATGGAGATGAAGTCAGTGAGGCATTGGTGAATGGACAGATGAGATGGCGGTGGAGTCGGTGAGACATTGGTGAATAGACAGATGAGATGGCGGTGAAGTCATTGAGATGTTGGTGAATAGACATATGAGATGGAGATGAAGTCGGTGAGACATTGGTGAATAGACAGATGAGATGGCGGTGGAGTCGGTGAGACATTGGTGAATAGACAGATGAGATGGCGGTGGAGTCGGTGAGACATTGGTGAATAGACAGATGAGATGGCGGTGGAGTCGGTGAGACATTGGTGAATATACAGATGAGATGGCGGTGGAGTCGGTGAGACATTGGTGAATATACAGATGAGATGGCGGTGGAGTCGGTGAGACATTGGTGAATATACAGATGAGATGGCGGTGGAGTCGGTGAGACATTGGTGAATATACAGATGAGATGGCGGTGGAGTCGGTGAGACAGCGAATATGCAGATGAGATGGCAATGAAGTTGGTGAAGCAGTGCATAGACAGATGAGATGGCGGTGGAGTCGGTGAGACGGCGAATATGCAGATGAGATGGCAATGAAGTTGGTGAAGCAGTGCATAGACAGATGAGATGGCGGTGAAGTCGGTGGGACGTTGACGTTGGGTTGCGGCGAGGTAAAGAAAAGTGAAATTGTTGATAATTCAGAATTTGCTCGGCAGGCACTTTGAGAAATAAGAGCTCTGATTAGAGTGGGCGGCAGACAAATACAGCCAACAATTAGCTGGAATAAAAACCCGGCAGGACGCAGATGGAAAGAGCGAGGGAGAGTGGGAGGAAAGAAACACAAAATAGGCGCCTGGGCTCCTGGCCCCGGCTTACAACCTGTGGGGGGCCCCTAGAACTATTCACAGCCAAGAACATCATCGGGGGGCTCCGGGGACACACTGCACAAAACATCATACAGAAATATTGGAGCGCACGTGTGTCACAATCACATGTCTGCCGCTGTGCGTCATCGAAGAGAGCGATGAAGAATGCAAGATTTCCTTCTGTCTTCTTATCGTACGAGTCACTTCACCGGAAAATCATATTTTAGTATAGGTGGAGCCTAGGTGGCTGAGACTTCTATGTGCTGAGATCTCCAATACTGAGATCTCCCTGACATAAAAATCCACTAGGGATGGTGGGAACCCCTCTTAATGGCCACAGCAGGTGTACAGACCCGGGAACTCAGCACAGGGATGGTGGGAACCCCTCATAATGGGCACAGAGGGTGTACAGACCCGGGAACTCAGCACAGGGATGGTGGGAATCCCTCATGATGGGCACAGCAGGTGTACAGACCCAGGAACTCAGCACAGGGATGGTGGGAGCCCCTCATAATGGGCACATCAGGTGTACAGACCCGGGAGCTCAGCACAGGGATGGTGGGAACCCCTCATAATGGTCACAGCAGGTGTACAGACCCAGGAACTCAGCACAGGGATGGTGGGAACCCCTCGTAATGGGCACAGCAGGTGTACAGACCCAGGAACTCAGCACAGGGATGGTGGGAGACCCTCATAATGGGCACAGCGGGTGTACAGACCCAGGAACTCAGCACAGGGATTGTGGAAACCCCTCGTAATGGGAAGAGCAGGTGTACAGACCCAGGAACTCAGCACAGGGATGGTGGGAACCCCTCATAATGGTCACAGCAGGTGTACAGACCCAGGAACTCAGCACAGGGATGGTGGGAACCCCTCATGATGGGCACAGCAGGTGTACAGACCCAGGAACTCAGCACAGGGATGGTGGGAGCCCCTCATAATGGGCACATCAGGTGTACAGACCCGGGAGCTCAGCACAGGGATGGTGGGCACCCCTCATAATGGGCACAGCAGGTGTACAGACCCGGGAACTCAGCACAGGGATGGTGGGAGCCCCTCATAATGGGCACAGCAGGTGTACAGACCCGGGAGCTCAGCACAGGGATGGTGGGAACCCCTCATAATGGGCACAGCAGGTGTACAGACCCGGGAACTCAGCACAGGGATGGTGGGAGCCCCTCATAATGGGCACAGCAGGTGTACAGACCCAGGAACTTAGCACAGGGATTGTGGAAACCCCTCATAATGGGAAGAGCAGGTGTACAGACCCAGGAGCTCAGCACAGGGATGGTGGGAGGCCCTCATAATGGGCACAGCGGGTGTACAGACCCAGGAACTTAGCACAGGGATTGTGGAAACCCCTCATAATGGGAAGAGCAGGTGTACAGACCCAGGAACTCAGCACAGGGATGGTGGGAACCCCTCATAATGGTCACAGCAGGTGTACAGACCCAGGAACTCAGCACAGGGATGGTGGGAGCCCCTCATAATGGGCACATCAGGTGTACAGACCCAGGAACTCAGCACAGGGATGGTGGGAACCCCTCATAATAGGCACAGCAGGTGTATATGCCTAAGAACTCAGCACAGGGGAGAACAGCCAGCATGCAGATCCAAAAACTCAGTCTAGAGATCTCACCAGTAGATTCCCTGAGATCCTGTTAGATGATTTAACATTGCAATATCCACCACATTCTTCTTCTGGGTGGATGCAGGTTACTCCACCTGGACCCCGGCGCTGCTCCTTCCAAAACTCCATCCCCCCAGGAGCAGTTCCTGCATTGCTCCACCTTCTCCAGCATCTGCTGGGTCTCAGTCCTGAGTCAACCTTTCCCAGACCTGCAGAGCCAAGAGTCTCAATCAACCTCCTCAGACCAGCCATCATCCACATCCTGGTCTCCTCTCCCCCCCCCCCCCCCCCCCCCCCATCCACCATCCTTGACTCTGCAAAGAGGACCTGTCACATCCTCACATCCATACAGGTGTCCAGTGTGGTCCCTGAAATTGATGCAGCACCATCACAATGAGTTGGCAGATCTGTTGCATTTGGTTATCATTTTTCTTTAACCACTTCAGCCCCGGACCATTTGGCTGGCCAAAGACCAGAGTGCTTTCGGCACTGCGTGGCTTTAACTGACAACTGTGCGGTCGTGCAACGTGGCTCCCAAACAAAATTGACGTCCTTTTTTCCCCACAAATAGAGCTTTCTTTTGGGGGTTCGCATCTGCGGTTTTTATTTTTTGCGCTATAAACAAAAAAATAGCGACAATTTTGAAAAAAAAAAACGATTATTTACTATTTACTATTATTAAAAAATTATTTTTTTACTTTTTACTATAATAAATATATAAAAAAAATATATTTTACTCAGTTTTGGCCGATACGTATTCTTCTACATATTTTTGGTTAAAAAAAATTGCAATAAGCATTTATTGATTGGCTTGTGCAAAAGTTATAGTGTCTACAAAATAGGGGATAGCTTTATGGCATTTTTATTAATATTTTTTTACTAGTAATGGCGACGATCATCGATTTTTATTGTGACTGCGACATTATGGCGGACAGATCAGACACTTTTGGTGCTATTTTGGGACCATTCACATTTACACAGCGATCAGTGCGATTAAAAATGCATTGATTGCTGTGTAAATGTCACTGGCAGTGAAGGGGTTAACCACTAGGGGGCGCTGTGGGGGTTAAGTGTGTCCTAGGGAGTGATTCTAACTGCGGGGGGGGGGGGGCTACTTGTGACACATCACTGATCATCGCCGCTCCCGATTACAGGGAGCTATGATCAGTGTCACTAGGCAGAACAGGGAGATGCTTGTTTACATTAGCATTTCCCCGTTCTTCCTCTCCATGAGACGATCGCGGGTATCCCTGCTGACATCGAGCCCGCGGGACCCGCGATCACACTCACAGAGCTTGTGGCGGGGCACGCATGCAAGCCGCTTCTTAAAGGGCAACGTACAGGTACGTTAATATGCCTGTACGTGCCCTTCTGCCGACGTATATATCGGCGTGAGCCGGTTGGCAAGCAGTTAATAGTAGTGGTTTTAGGCAATTGGAACCTGTGTCCTAATGTGATTTGGTATCTCCAGCTGTCCTCCCCTCTGGTTTAATGCTAGTTTAGCCCTAGCTAGATGCGCCCGATTTCTTCCATGTTCCCTCAGTATTCGTTTTTCACAGAAACAGGGTTTGGGAAAGTCATTGTCTTCTTACGTTACAAAAAAACAACCTCTGCACTGCAGTTATCTGAAAAAAATATTGCGTTAGATTCAACTTCTGTGTCTTATTGAAGAGTTAAGCTGCCTGTAGAAGGTGCCAAGTCAGCAGATGACCCATACTGTCCTGACAGACTGGGCCTAAGGTGGTATGTCAATGCATTAAGTGGCATTTGAAACAGAGCACTAGGATTTAAAGGGCCGGTGTAGCTTTTAACACAGGGCACATGTACTTTTTTTGCGGCATGTTATATGTTTTGTATTAAGGCAACACATTCAAAACGAATGGACTACCAAAGCACCCTAATGTGCCTAAAATCACAACGGCCCTTTTTTTTGCAATATAATGCATGGCAATGCACTGTAATGCATTGGTGTGCGTTGCTGCATTTTACAAGGCAGGTGCGCTGGGGTGCTGTGAAAGGATCCTTTAAATGGATGCAAGCGGAAGCCGTAACTTCCATTAGCTTCTTTTATCTTGCAAAACAACAATCAAGAGCTAAAACTGCAGCCCAAGTCAGGGCTCCCCTCCCCTATCCTGGAGGAGCAATCATACATAAATAATACAGCTTGAAACATGAACACATAAGAGAATGCAACACAATATATATATATATATATATATATATATATATATATATATATATATATATATATATACATGCTGATATTGAAACTCCAGGAACTTCTACATTTCAAATCAAATAATAATCTGGTTGGCCACACCTCAGCACCAGTTAACCCTTTCCTCCAATGAGGACACTAGTTCTAGTCACCCCGGGACAGGGATTTTCTCTTACTTCTTGTTGTGGCTATGAGACAGGAAGTCAAGGGAAATCTCCCCAATGGGGGGGAAAAAAAATAAACACATGGGTTATAACACACCCTTACGTTTTCCAAAATTAAATAAATAAATAAAAAGCTTGGGCTTTACTGTAGTTCAACTGTCATCTTTGGTGCAAATGATGCAGGGAATTCTTAAAACGCAGGGGCCAGTAAAGGGTTAATAACAGTGGCCGGGCTGGTGAGATGTCATGTAGAGGAGGAGAAGAGGGGCCAGTAAATGGTTAATAACAGTGGCCAGATGGTGAGACGTCATGTATAGGAGGAGAAGAGGGGCCAGTAAAGGGTTAACAACAGTGGCCGGGATGGTGAGACATCATGTAGAGGAGGAGAAGAGGGGCCAGTAAAGGGTTAATAACAGTGGCCGGGATGGTGAGACATCATGTAGAGGAGGAGAAGAGAGGCCAGTAAAGGGTTAATAACAGTGGCCGGGATGGTGAGACGTCATGTAGAGGAGGAGAAGTGGGGTCAGTAAAGGGTTAATAACAGTGGCCGGGATGGTGAGACGTCATGTAAAGCAGGAGAAGAGGGGCCAGTAAAGGGTTAATAACAGTGGCCGGGATGGTGAGACATCATGTAGAGGAGAAGAGGTGCCAGTAAAGGGTTAATAACAGTGGCCGGGATGGTGAGACGTCATATAGAGGAGGAGAAGAGGGGCCAGTAAATGGTTAATAACAATGGCCGGGATGATGAGACATCATGTAGAGGAGAAGAGGGGCCAGTAAAGAGTTAATAACAGTGGCCGGGATGGTGAGACGTCATGTAAAGGAGAGCAAGAGGGGCCAGTAAAGGGTTAATAACATTGGCCGGCATAGTGAGACATCATGTAGAGGAGAAGAGGGGCCAGTAAAGGGTTAATAACAGTGGCCGTGATGGTGAGACGTCATGTAGAGGAGGAGAAGAGGGGCCAGTAAAGGGTTAATAACAGTAGCCCAGATGGTGAGACGTCATGTAGAGGAGGAGGAGGATTGTGAGAAGTCATGTATAGGAGGAGAAGAGGGGCCAGTAAAGGGTTAATAACAGTGGCCCAGGTGGTGAGACGTCATGTAGAGGAGGAGAAGAGGGGCCAGTAAAGGGTTAATAACGGGTAAAGGGTTAATAACAGTGGCCGGGATGGTGAGACATCATGTAGAGGAGGAGAAGAGGGGCCAGTAAAGAGTTAATAACATTTGCAAGGCTGGTAAGTCACGCAGTAGTGGAAGAATGGTGGGGCCTGTAAAGGGTTAATATCTTGGACGAGGATCATATGCAGTGTGGAGGGTGTTGGGAATTCTTAAAACGCAGGGGCCAGTAAAGGGTTAATAACAGTGGCCGGGATGGTGAGACATCATGTAGAGGAGAGCAAGATGGGCCCGTAATGGGTCAATAACAGGGGTCGGGATTGTGAGAAGTCATGTATAGGAGGAGAAAAGGGGCCAGTAAAGGGTTAATAACAGTGGCCCAGATGGTGATACGTCATGTAGAGGAGGAGAAGAGGAGCCAGTAAAGGGTTAATAACAGTGGCCGGGCTGGTGAGATGTCATGTAGAGGAGGAGAAGAGGGGCCAGTAAATGGTTAATAACAGTGGTCGGGATGGTGAGACATCATGTATAGGAGGAGAAGAGGGGCCAGTAAAGGGTTAATAACAGTGGCCCAGATGGTGATACGTCATGTAGAGGAGGAGAAGAGGAGCCAGTAAAGGGTTAATAACAGTGGCCGGGCTGGTGAGATGTCATGTAGAGGAGGAGAAGAGGGGCCAGTAAAGGGTTAATAACAGTGACCGGGATGGTGAGACGTCATGAAGAGGAGGAGAAGAGGGGCCAGTAAAGGGTTAATAACAGTGGCCGGGATGGTGAGACGTCATGTAGAGGAGGAGAAGAGGGGCCAGTAAAGGGTTAATAACAGTGACCGTGATGGTGTGAAGTCATGAAGAGGAGGAGAAGAGGGGCCAGTAAAGGGTTAATAACAGTGACCGGGATGGTGTGAAGTCATGAAGAGGAGGAGAAGAGGGGTCAGTAAAGGGTTAATAACAGTGGCCGGGATGGTGAGACGTCATGTAGAGGAGGAGAAGAGGGGCCCGTAATGGGTCAATAACAGAATCAGGATTGTGAGAAGTCATGTATAGGAGGAGAAGAGGGGCCAGTAAAGGGTTAATAACAGTGGCCCAGGTGGTGAGACGTCATGTAGAGGAGGAGAAGAGGGGCCAGTAAAGGGTTAATAACAGTGGCCGGGATGGTGAGATGTCATGTAGAGGAGGAGAAGAGGGGCCAGTAAAGGGTCAATACCAGTGGCCGGGATGGTGAGACATCATGTAGAGGAGGAGAAGAGAGGCCAGTAAAGGGTCAATAACAGTGGCCGGGATGGTGAGAGACGTCATGTAGACGAGGAAAAGAGGGGCCAGTAAAGGGTTAATAACAGTGGCCCAGATGGTGAGACGTCATGTAGAGGAGGAGAAGAGGGGCCAGTAAAGGGTTAATGTTAATAACAATGGCCCGGATGGTGAGACATTATGTAGAGGAGAAGAGGTGCCAGTAAAGGGTTACTAACAGTGGCCGGGATAGTGAGACGTCATGTAGAGGAGGAGAAGAGGGGCCAGTAAAGGGTTAATACCAGTGGCCGGGATGGTGAGACGTCATGTAGAGGAGGAGATGAGGGGCCAGTAAAGGGTTAATAACAGTGGCCGGGATGGTGAGACATCATGTAGAGGAGGAGAAGTGGGGTCAGTAAAGGGTTAATAACAGTGGCCGGGATGGTGAGACGTCATGTAAAGGAGAGCAAGAGGGGCCAGTAAAGGGTTAATAACATTGGCCGGCATAGTGAGACATCATGTAGAGGAGAAGAGGGGCCAGTAAAGGGTTAATAACAGTGGCCGTGATGGTGAGACGTCATGTAGAGGAGGAGAAGAGGGGCCAGTAAAGGGTTAATAACAGTAGCCCAGATGGTGAGACGTCATGTAGAGGAGAAGAGGGGCCAGTAAAGGGTTAATAACATTGGCCGGCATGGTGAGACATCATGTAGACGAGGAGAAGAGGGGCCAGTAAAGAGTTAATAACAGTGGCCGGGATGGTGAGACATCATGTAGAGGAGGAGAAGAGGGGCCAGTAAAGGGTTAATAACAGTGGCCGGGATGGTGAGACATCATGTAGAGGAGGAGAAGAGGGGCCAGTAAAGAGTTAATAACATTTGCAAGGCTGGTAAGTCACGCAGTAGTGGAAGAATGGTGGGGCCTGTAAAGGGTTAATATCTTGGACGAGGATCATATGCAGTGTGGAGGGTGTTGGGAATTCTTAAAACGCAGGGGCCAGTAAAGGGTTAATAACAGTGGCCGGGATGGTGAGACATCATGTAGAGGAGAGCAAGATGGGCCCGTAATGGGTCAATAACAGGGGTCGGGATTGTGAGAAGTCATGTATAGGAGGAGAAAAGGGGCCAGTAAAGGGTTAATAACAGTGGCCCAGATGGTGATACGTCATGTAGAGGAGGAGAAGAGGAGCCAGTAAAGGGTTAATAACAGTGGCCGGGCTGGTGAGATGTCATGTAGAGGAGGAGAAGAGGGGCCAGTAAATGGTTAATAACAGTGGCCGGGATGGTGAGACGTCATGAAGAGGAGGAGAAGAGGTGCCAGTAAAGGGTTAATAACAGTGGCCGGGATGGTGAGACGTCATGTAGAGGAGGAGAAGAGGGGCCAGTAAAGGGTTAATAACAGTGACCGGGATGGTGTGAAGTCATGAAGAGGAGGAGAAGAGGGGCCAGTAAAGGGTTAATAACAGTGGCCGGGATGGTGAGACGTCATGTAGAGGAGGAGAAGAGGGGCCAGTAAAGGGTTAATAACAGTGACCGTGATGGTGTGAAGTCATGAAGAGGAGGAGAAGAGGGGCCAGTAAAGGGTTAATAACAGTGGCCGGGATGGTGAGACGTCATGTAGAGGAGGAGAAGAGGGGCCAGTAAAGGGTTAATAACAGTGACCGGGATGGTGAGACGTCATGAAGAGGAGGAGAAGAGGGGCCCGTAAAGAGTTAATAACATTTGCAAGGCTGGTAAGTCACGCAGTAGTGGAAGAATGGTGGGGCCTGTAAAGGGTCAATATCTTTGACGAGGATCATATGCAGTGTGGAGGGTGTTGGGAATTCTTAAAACGCAGGGGCCAGTAAAGGGTTAATAACAGTGGCCGGGATGGTGAGACATCATGTAAAGGAGAGCAAGATGGGCCCGTAATGGGTCAATAACAGGGGTCGGGATTGTGAGAAGTCATGTATAGGAGGAGAAAAGGGGCCAGTAAAGGGTTAATAACAGTGGCCCAGATGGTGATACGTCATGTAGAGGAGGAGAAGAGGAGCCAGTAAAGGGTTAATAACAGTGGCCGGGATGGTGAGACGTCATGAAGAGGAGGAGAAGAGGTGCCAGTAAAGGGTTAATAACAGTGGCCGGGATGGTGAGACGTCATGTAGAGGAGGAGAAGAGGGGCCAGTAAAGGGTTAATAACAGTGAGCGGGATGGTGAGACGTCATGTAGAGGAGGAGAAGAGGGGCCAGTAAAGGGTTAATAACAGTGACCGTGATGGTGTGAAGTCATGAAGAGGAGGAGAAGAGGGGCCAGTAAAGGGTTAATAACAGTGGCCGGGATGGTGAGACGTCATGTAGAGGAGGAGAAGAGGGGCCAGTAAAGGGTTAATAACAGTGACCGGGATGGTGTGAAGTCATGAAGAGGAGGAGAAGAGGGGCCAGTAAAGGGTTAATAACAGTGACCGGGATGGTGTGAAGTCATGAAGAGGAGGAGAAGAGGGGCCAGTAAAGGGTTAATAACAGTGGCCGGGATGGTGTGAAGTCATGAAGAGGAGGAGAAGAGGGGCCAGTAAAGGGTTAATAACAGTGGCCGGGATGGTGAGACATCATGTAGAGGAGGAGAAGAGGGGCCAGTAAAGAGTTAATAACATTTGCAAGGCTGGTAAGTCACGCAGTAGTGGAAGAATGGTGGGGCCTGTAAAGGGTTAATATCTTGGACGAGGATCATATGCAGTGTGGAGGGTGTTGGGAATTCTTAAAACGCAGGGGCCAGTAAAGGGTTAATAACAGTGGCCGGGATGGTGAGACATCATGTAGAGGAGAGCAAGATGGGCCCGTAATGGGTCAATAACAGGGGTCGGGATTGTGAGAAGTCATGTATAGGAGGAGAAAAGGGGCCAGTAAAGGGTTAATAACAGTGGCCGGGATTGTGAGAAGTCATGTATAGGAGGAGAAAAGGGGCCAGTAAAGGGTTAATAACAGTGGCCCAGATGGTGATACGTCATGTAGAGGAGGAGAAGAGGAGCCAGTAAAGGGTTAATAACAGTGACCAGGATGGTGAGACGTCATGAAGAGGAGGAGAAGAGGTGCCAGTAAAGGGTTAATAACAGTGGCCGGGATGGTGAGACGTCATGTAGAGGAGGAGAAGAGGGGCCAGTAAAGGGTTAATAACAGTGACCGGGATGGTGTGAAGTCATGAAGAGGAGGAGAAGAGGGGCCAGTAAAGGGTTAATAACAGTGGCCGGGATGGTGAGACGTCATGTAGAGGAGGAGAAGAGGGGCCAGTAAAGGGTTAATAACAGCGGCCCAGATGGTGAGACGTCATGTAGAAGAGGGGCCAGTAAAGAGTTAATAACATTTGCAAGGCTGGTAAGTCACGCAGGAGTGGAAGAATGGTGGGGCCTGTAAAGGGTTAATATCTTGGACGAGGATCATATGCAGTGTGGAGGGTGTTGGGAGGCGTTTCGAGGCGTTGGGAGGCGTTTCGAGGCGTTGGGAGGCGTTTCGAGGCGTTGGGAGGCGTTGGCGGTAAATCCCGTCTGATGGGTTGATTATACACTGAGAGATACGAGAACTTCCTTCTAATTACAGAGGATCCTCCGCTGATTATCTGAGTGTCGGGGGTGTCTCAGATCTGTACGGAAACGCTGTATCGCACTGTGGTGATGGGTCTCAGAGTCTCTCTGTGACCTGGAAATCTGGATTTCTTCTCCTATTTATAAATTGCTCATTATCTGCACCGAGGTAACAATAATCCCGTCTTCAGATCAATGTCACCAATCCATAAAGACGTCCTACAACGAACTACAACTTCACCTTTGACCTTGTTCTATCTATTATATCTAATGCAAGAAGGTCCACCATTGTTCTTAGTCCGACAGGCCTTGTCCAGTAGACTTACATTGCAGGCGGTGCAATAAAGTACAATCACTTTGCAGCACTAATGGTTATACAAGGCTCCAGCCCCCATACCTAAGGAATGATACACCATGCACATTATTTATGTATTTATATTAGCTCCCAGTGGTCCCTCACTTAGCATATTGGTCTAATATTAACACTTTACTGCCAGTCAACCCGCTGCAGAGGATGAGGCTGGTGAATAGAGATGTGATGGGGTGGGGAGGGTGGGGGGGAAGGTACTCATTCTGGTTGGAGGATGACGGTTAGAAATGACGGCTGTATCTTGGCTGTTTACAGCTGGCACTGCCAGGAAGGAGGTCGGGTGTCACCAGATTTAACATCTCTGCATTATGAGATCAGCTACTGGAATTATCTGCTGGCACCACCAGCTTTTCAGAAATTGCATCAGAGAGCATCTCTTTGTATAGAAACACCGCAGACGTGTCCTCTAGAATTCACTCCAGGGGCCTGAAAAAGTTCAGAGAACCCCCAGAAGAGACAGATATCACTGTGCCTCACTCCTAAGGGAAGTTTAGAGCCCTCCTAGGAAGGAGCTCAGAGCCCACCAAAAAAAAATACCTTGAAAAAGAACTCAGGAAGGAGCTCCCCAAAAGTATCTCAGAGTCCCTACAGACACAGCACCCTAGAAAGAGACCAGAGCTTCCCAGGAAATAGAACCCCAGAAGAAGCTCAGAGTTACCCATATAAGAAGCTCTCCAGAAGGAGCTCAGCATTCCCAGGAAGTAGAACCACAGGAGATGTTCAGGGTTCCCCACAGAAGGAGCACCCCAGAATGAGCTCGGAGTCCTCCCGGAAGTAGAACCCCAGAATAAGCTCAGAGTTCCCCATAAAAGGAACACTCCAGAAGGAGCTCAGAGTCCCCCATGAAGGACCACTCCAGAAGGAGCTCAGAGTTCCCCAGGAAGTAGAACCTCAAAAGAAGCTCGTGGTTACCCATAGAAGGAGCACTCCAGAAGGAACTTAGAATTCCCAGGAAGTAGAACCCCAGAATAAGCTCAGCGTTCCCCACAGAAGGAACACAGCAGAAGGAGCTCAGAGTTCAGGAAGTAGAACCCCAGAATAAGCTCAGCGTTCCCCACAGAAGGAACACCACAGAAAGAGCTCAGAGTTCAGGAAGTAGAACCCCAGAAGAAGCTCAGAGTTACTCATGGAAGGAGAACCCTAGAAGAAGCTCACGGTTCCTAGGAAGTAGTACCCCAGAAGAAGCTCAGAGTTCCCACAGAAGGAACAGCGTAGAAGGAGCTCAGAATTCCCCAGCAAGTAGCAACCCAGAGAAAACTCATAGTCCACCAGAAAAAGCTAATTTGGCCAGAAAAATCTCAGGGTCCCCCAGGAAGGAGCCCCTCAAAAAGGAGCTCAGAGTCTCCATAGAAAGAGCACTCCAGAAAGAGCTCAGAGATCCCCAGGAAGTAGAACCCCAGAAGGAGATCAGAGTTCCCTAAGAAGTTACCCCCCAGAAGGAGCTCAGAGTCCACTAGGGAAAAAAACTCAGAAAGATCTCAGAGTTCCCAAGGAAGGGAAGAAAATATTCTGCCGGAAAAAGCTCAGTATTCCCAAGGAAGGAGCCCCCAGGAAGGAGCCCCTCAAAAAGGAGCTCGGAGTCTCCATAGAAAGAGCACTCCAGAAAGAGCTCAGAGTTCCCCAGGAAGTAGAACCTTAGAAGGAGATCAGAGTTCCCTAAGAAGTTACCCCCCAGAAGGAGCTCAGAGTCCACTAGGGGAAAAAAAACTCAGAAAGATCTCAGAATTCCCAAGGAAGGGAAGAAAATATTCTGCCGGAAAAAGCTCAGGAAGAAGCCCCTCAAAAAGGATCTCAGAGTCTCCATAGAAAGAGCATTCCAGAAAGAGCTCAGAGTTCCTCAGGAAGTAGAACCCCAGAAGGAGATCAGAGTTCCCTAAGAAGTTACCCCCCAGAAGGAGCTCAGAGTCCACTAGGGAAAAAAACTCAGAAAGATCTCAGAGTTCCCAAGGAAGGAAAGAAAATATTCTGCTGGAAAAAGCTCAGTATCCCCAAGAAGGAGCCCCTCAAATGGGAGCTCGGGCCCCCATAGAAAGAGCACCCCAGAAAGAGCAAAGAATTACACAGGAAGTAGAATCCCAGAAGAAGATCAGCGTTCCCTAGGAAGTAGAATCCCAGAAACAGATCAGCGTTCCCTAGGAAGTAGAATCCCAGAAACAGATTAGCGTTCCCTAGGAAGTAGACTCCACCAGGAAAAAAAACCCTGAATGAGCTCAGGGTACTTCAGGAAGGATCACCTTAAAATAAGATTAGAGTTCCCCAGGAAAGAGCCCCCCAAAACCCTTGAAACAGCAGAGACAAATATTGCTTTGAGTTTAGTTAGGGGATAATGACTGACCACCGAGTCAAGAGGTCCACTCAGGGAAATGTGGCCACCATGAGATAACATGTAGAAAAATGTCCTCAAATATAATGGAGAAAAGGGATCAGATGGAAAACAGTGTTGTATACAATGATGGTATATAAAGAATAATATGCTCATAAAACTCTTTTAGAGGAGTCATAAAGCTTGGTATGCAAACTCGGCAGGCAAAGTATAGAATGTAAGCTCCTGGGAGCCAGTGTCCTTCTGCTGTTGTAAACTATTAAAGAATCCTCTGCAGGTGGAAAGTGCGCCAGCAGCCGCCAACTCACATAACTACCCATACTCCTCTCTGTTAGTGCTGAATTATGGAGTCTCTTAATGCTTCCTGCAAATGTAATTAAGTCATTCACAGCATTCGGCACGCAACTCACATGAACTGGATACTCATTGCTGGCCAATCCTCTCCACAGTGTCTGTATTGTGGACTGCGGAGATAAAATTGATTCAGACACAGGGGTGGCAGGAATTTGTGAATGAACCTCAAGGCACAAATCCCGCCTTTATCTACAAGAGCTGCTGATGAAAACACACAACAGCAAAGAACAGCAGGTCCAGTATATAGATGCCCAGTAGAGGATAGGCCCAATATACAGATAGCTGATGGAAACCAGGTCCAGTATATGGACATCCAATAGAGACCAGGTCCAGTATACGGACATCCAATAGAGACCAGGTCCAGTATATGGACATCCAATAGAGACCAGGTCCAGTATACGGACATCCAATAGAGACCAGGTCCAGTATATGGACATCCAATAGAGACCAGGTCCAGTATACGGACATCCAATAGAGACCAGGTCCAGTATACGGACATCCAATAGAGACCAGGTCCAGTATACGGACCTCCAATAGAGACCAGGTCCTGTATATGGACATCCAATAGAGACCAGGCCCAGTATATATATACTAGACATGTGCACAACAAAAAAATTAGTTTATTTTCGTTTCGTTTTTTTCGTTTCCGAAAAAAAATTAGTTTATTTTAGTTTCGTTTTTTTTTTTCGTTTCCGTTGATTCGTAACGATTCGTAAATTCGTAAGTCGTCGGTGTTCGTATTCGTAACGATTCGTACATTCGTAAGAGTTATTTTTTCATTGATTCGTTTTTACGTTAGTTTAATTTTCGTTTATTCGTTTTATTCGAAATTCGGACGCATTCGTATTTATTCGTACATTTGGAACATTCGGAACATTCGTAGATTCGTAATCGGAGCATAATTCATACTTTTATGTAATGTGTATGCTATTATTACATTTTAAGAGACGAATCGAAAAAAAAAAAGTTACGAATGTACGAATTTTTTCGTTCAATCCATTCGAAGCACGTTAAGAAGCGCCATTGTAAGAGACACGGAAAATTACGAATCAAATTTTTTTTTTTACGAATCTACGAATTTTTTCGTTCAATCCATTCAAAGCACGTTAAGCAGCACCATTGTAAGAGACACGGAAAATTACAAATCGAAAAAAAAAGTTACGAATGTACGAATTTTTTCGTTCAAATCCATTCGAAGCACGTTAAGCAGCGACATTGTAAGAGACACGGAAAATTACGAATCGAAAAAAAAAAAAAAAAAAATTACGATTTTACGAATTTTTTCGTTCAATCTATTCGAAGCACGTTAAGCAGCACCATTGTAAGGGACACAGAAAATTACCAATTCAACAAAAAAATAAAAGTTACGAATGTACGAATTTTTTCGTTCATTTTAATTTTCGTTGTTCCTGTTTTCGTTTTTCGGATTTTCTTCATTCGTACATTCGTTGTTTCTAATTTGTTTTTTTCGGATTTTCGTTATTTTCGGATACCTTCGATTCGAACGATTCGTTATTCGTTAAATTTTTTAGCGAATCGTTCGTTCATTCGTACGAAAACGAACGAAAATAAAAAAAAAAAAAAAACGAAACGAATTGCACATGTCTAATATATACAGTGAGGGAAAAATGGATTTGATCCCCTGCTGATTCTGTACGTTTGCCCACCGACCAAGAAATGATCAGTCTATAATTTGAATGGTCGGTTTATTTTAACAGTGAGAGACAGAATAACAACAAATATATCCAGAAAAACGCATTTCAAAAAAATTATAAATTGATTTGCATTTTAATACGTGAAATACGTTTTTGATACCTTCGCAAAACATGACTTGGTGGCAAAACTCTCTTGTATGTGGTCACAGAGGTCAGACGTTTCTTGTAGTTGGCCACCAGGTTTGCACACATCTCAGGAGGGATTTTATTACATTTTTTAATATAATCTTTAAGACAAGTCAACATGTCATATCAAACATTTCCAGTAGAACAAAACCAAAAGCTTAAAAGGACATGTTTAAAATGTGAAGTACAAGTAATAAAAGGAGGAACAACGATTGTATAACAGAGTAACACTAGGGCTCTCTGAATTGGAAGAAGCCCCTATGGTACCATCACCAACTTGTATATATATGTAGCACTTACCCCCAAAGGAGCTGCTGGTCTTTTCTGGGCTTACGAATTACCTCCTCCTCGTTGTAGCTCATTGTTCGTTTGTCTAGGGGCTCCCAGGGTTAGTACCCAGTAACTTCAGAAGCTGACACACAAAAGTCCTTTTTAGGATTTTTATTTGCAGGCGTAACATCCAACTGTAACATAGTCTCTCAATTGGGAATAGAGGGCACGGGTGATAAAACTCAGTCACGTAGAACTGCTGACATCAATTGAATGTCTCTTAGATAGCCCAGAGAGTAGACACTGGCAACTGGGCGCTTCACTGCTGGATAAACCTCTAACGGTAGATTTAGCAACCAACAGGTGACTCGGAAAACTTTGTAAAGTCTCTGCCACAGACTAGATTGTAACTGAAGATGAGTTAGGAACCTTTCCCACAGTACCTGAATCTTTCAGCCTTCTTGGTGATACTGTGAGAAGTGTGGATTCTCTTGTGTCCATACAACTGCAGCTTCCAGGCTCTTACCGAGCAGCCAGCTTCTTGGTCCTCCTACAAAGAGTCCTCCCCTGGTCGCTTGTACGAGTTGCTGTGTCTCTCCAATGCAGAGAGCACACCGGGACACCTCCGAATCCTCCTTCAGTTACTGGGCCTCGAACTAGCCAGTTCCGAGGCTCGAGAACGGACCGATCCCCACGCCAGACCATGAGGGCCTCTGGGGCTGGTCAGGGTGACCATGCTTACGGGGACGGCAGACACTCCTGGGTCCGGGAACCCCTCACGGGGTTGGTCCGGACCAGAACCAGGAACAGAAGAGCAAGCCGAACCCTGAACACGTGACTTCAGCATCTTAAATACCCCTTCCCAGACTACACAGCGGGGCCAGACACACCCACTGATTGGCTCCGAGAAAGATGGGTACCTAACACGTCCAACCAGGCTTGGTTCTCAGCCTGTCACAGGTGCCTCACTGCACCTATGACCAGGCAGAACTCCAGTACAGCCCAGCCAAACTGATGCCAAAGTAAAAGACCTGTACAATTAACCCCCAGAACTCTGTTATAGTTCTGGAAAAAAATAGATTTACATTATAGCGCACACTTTAATAAAGTATTGGCGCTACATATATATAAAAGAAAAAAAAAGTCTTGACAAGAAAGCCTAGTAGGCTGATGTTTGGTAACTTGAACCTTCAGCTCCCTCCACATATTTTCTATGGGATTAAGGTCTGGAGACTGGCTAGGCCACTTCTGGACCTTAATGTGCTTCTTCTTTAGGCCACTCCTTTGTTCCCTTGGCCGTGTGTTTTGGGTCATTGTCATGCTGGAATACCCATCCACGACCCATTTTCAATGCTCTGGCTGAGGGAAGGAGATTCTCACCCAAGATTTGATGGTACATGTTCCCGGTCATCGTCCCTTTGACGCGGTGAAGTTGTCCTGTCCCCTTAGCAGAAAAACACCCCCAAAGCATAATGTTTGCACCTTGTGCAAACCCTGGTGGTCCTGGGGGCTTCCCTGGTGGTCTAGAGTGGGCATCTGAGGGGGGTCTGCGCTGATAAACAATCAGCGCATACCCCCCCCTGTCAGGAGAGCCGCCGATCGGCTCTCCTCTACTCGCGTCTGTCAGACGCGAGTGAGGAAAAGCCGATCAACGGCTCTTCCTGTGTACATCGTGATCAGCCGTGATTGGACACGGCTGATCACGTGGTAAAGAGCCTCCACTGTTATCCTGAAGGACGTCATATGACGCCCAGTCAGGATAACGAAACCACTTCCCGGACGTCAATCTACTATTGACCGGGCAGGAAGTGGTTAAAGGTATTCTCTCTAGATTGAGCAAACGCAGACCCTCCCTCATAACAGGGCCTGGGCGGTCCCTCAAGGCCAGTGGCTCGCTAAAGGCAGATTCAACAAGCCTCCTCTCCAGACCCTTCCTAGGAAGAGACTTCATTTCCTCCGCCGTCACTCACCACTGCCGAAGCATTTTCAGGCAGGGGGCAACATAAGCCGGGAGCTTACCATGTTGGACCCTCAGGCTTTTCACTGGCCCACCATTCTCCCAGCTTCGCAGAAAACTTTAGAGTGTAAGCTCCTCTGGTACAGAGACTGATGTGACTGGCTCAGTGTTCTATGTACAGCACTGCGGTATATGTCAGAGCTATATAAATGTAAAATGGTGTGTACTGTTTTGTGAGCAGAGTGCCATGTGGCCCCATGTTTCATAGTGCGGACTTCCCATTATACGGAAGCAGTCATGCTGTGTGGATATCTCCGGGGATTAGTACAGTCCGGAATAAAGGAGTGACAGTTGTCTGTAGTTTGGTTCTTCTGAAGATCTGTGACTCCTCTGGTTTAATCTCCCGCTGACCACATGAACTGGGGATGATTAATCTGCAGCAGTCTGGTGGGTGACACAGAGCAGATTGTCAGAAGATTTCATGCTTTATACAGATCAGATAAAACTCCAAGTACTGGACTTCAGTCTGTGTATGCCTGAAGGTGTCACAGGACATTAAAGGGCTCTGCAGGGGAATTTAGTTTAAAGTGATTTTATATTTTTTAATGATGTATAAACAATCTTTGTTTATCAAATTAACATACAGTACAAGATTTGAATTTCCAGAGCACTGTGGGTTTTCTGAAGACTGCAAGGCAGTTGTTGCCTCCTTTCAGACTCTCTGTCTCTGATTGAAACCATACAGAAGGAGGGAGTGTTACTGTCTAGAGAGGGGGAGGAGTTACTGCTCAGTAAGGAGAGAGAAGAGTCACTGTTGTGGATTGGGGGAAGATTCACTGTATTGGAGGGGAAAGGAAGAGAGAGAGAGGGGAGGAGTCACAGCTCAGGTGGGAAGGGAGGAGAAAAGTCGCTTCAAGTAAGATGGAGGGGAGGAGTCACTGTGCTGGAGGGGAAGGTAAGTTGTCACTGCTATAACGTGAGAGTGAGGGGAGAAGTCACTGCTCGTGAAGGGGAAGGAAGGGAGGGGTCACTGTTCTGGAGTCAAAGGGAGTTGAGGAGATACTGTTCTGGTGGGGGTTGGGAAGTGAGAATCTTTTTTGCACTTGGAGTGGGAAGAGAGGAAGAGCCATTGCTCTGGAGTGGGAGGGAAGGGAGGAATCACTGCTCTGGAGGCGGAGGGAGGGGAGGAGTCACTGTTTTGGAGTAGGATTAAGGGGAAGAGTCACTGCTCCAGAGTGAAGGGAGAGGAGTCAGTGCTCAGGAGGAGGAGGGAAGAGAGGTGTCAATACTCAGGAGGAGGAGGGAGGGGAATTGCCAGTGCTCAGGAGAAGGGATGGAAGGTGTCAGTGTTAAGGAAGGGGAAGGGAGGGGAGATGTTAGTGATTAAGAGGGAAAGGAATGGGAGGTATTAGTGATCAGGAGGGGAAGGGAGGGGAGGTGCTAGTGATCAGGTGGGGAGGGGAGGTGTTAGTGACCAGGAAGGGGAAGGGAGGGGAGCTGATAGCGATCAGGAGGGGAAGGGAGGGGAGGTGTTAGTGATCAGGGAGGGGAGCTGATAGCGATCAGGAGAGGGAGGGAGGGGAGGTGTTAGTGATCAAGAGGGGAAGGGAGGGGAGGTGTTAGTGATCAGGTGGGGAACGGAGGTGATAGTAATCAGGAGGGGAGATGTTAGTGATCAGGAGGGGGAGGTAGGGAAGGTGTTAGTGATCAGGAGGGGGAGGTAGGGAAGGTGTTAGTGATCAGGAGGGGGAGGAAGGGGAGGTGTTAGTGATCAGGAGGGGAAGGGAGGGGATGTGTTAGTGATCAGGAGGGGAAGGGAGGGGAGGTGTTAGTGATTAGGGAGGAAGGGAGGGGAAGTGTTAGTGATTAGGAGGGGAAGGGAGGGAAGGTGTTAGTGATCAGGTGGGGAAGGGAGGGGAGGTGTTAGTGATCAGGTGGGGAAGGGAGGGGAGGTGTTAGTGATTAGGAGGGGAAGGGAGGGAAGGTGTTAGTGATCAGGTGGGGAAGGGAGGAGAGGTGTTAGTGATCAGGTGGGGAAGGGAGGAGAGGTGTTAGTGATCAGGTGGGGAAGGGAGGGGATGAGTCAGTGCTCAGGAAGCGGAGGATGGGGAGGTGTTAGTGATCAGGTGGGGAAGGGAGGGGAGGTGTTAGTGATCAGGAGGGGAAGGGAGGAGAGGTGTTAGTGATCAGGTGGGGAAGGGAGGAGAGGTGTTAGTGATCAGGTGGGGAAGGGAGGAGAGGTGTTAGTGATCAGGTGGGGAAGGGAGGGGAGGTGTTAGTGATCAGGAGGGGAAGGGAGGGGAGGTGCTAGTGATCAGGTGGGGAAGGGAGGGGAGGTGTTAGTGACCAGGAAGGGGAAGGGAGGGGAGCTGATAGCGATCAGGAGGGGAAGGGAGGGGAGGTGTTAGTGATCAGGGAGGGGAGCTGATAGCGATCAGGAGAGGGAGGGAGGGGAGGTGTTAGTGATCAAGAGGGGAAGGGAGGGGAGGTGTTAGTGATCAGGTGGGGAACGGAGGTGATAGTAATCAGGAGGGGAGATGTTAGTGATCAGGAGGGGGAGGTAGGGAAGGTGTTAGTGATCAGGAGGGGGAGGTAGGGAAGGTGTTAGTGATCAGGAGGGGGAGGAAGGGGAGGTGTTAGTGATCAGGAGGGGAAGGGAGGGGATGTGTTAGTGATCAGGAGGGGAAGGGAGGGGAGGTGTTAGTGATTAGGGAGGAAGGGAGGGGAAGTGTTAGTGATTAGGAGGGGAAGGGAGGGAAGGTGTTAGTGATCAGGTGGGGAAGGGAGGGGAGGTGTTAGTGATCAGGTGGGGAAGGGAGGGGAGGTGTTAGTGATTAGGAGGGGAAGGGAGGGAAGGTGTTAGTGATCAGGTGGGGAAGGGAGGAGAGGTGTTAGTGATCAGGTGGGGAAGGGAGGAGAGGTGTTAGTGATCAGGTGGGGAAGGGAGGGGATGAGTCAGTGCTCAGGAAGGGGAGGATGGGGAGGTGTTAGTGATCAGGTGGGGAAGGGAGGGGAGGTGTTAGTGATCAGGAGGGGAAGGGAGGAGAGGTGTTAGTGATCAGGTGGGGAAGGGAGGAGAGGTGTTAGTGATCAGGTGGGGAAGGGAGGAGAGGTGTTAGTGATCAGGTGGGGAAGGGAGGGGAGGTGTTAGTGATCAGGTGGGGAAGGGAGGGGAGGTGTTAGTGATTAGGAGGGGAAGGGAGGGAAGGTGTTAGTGATCAGGTGGGGAAGGGAGGAGAGGTGTTAGTGATCAGGTGGGGAAGGGAGGGAAGGTGTTAGTGATCAGGAGGGGAAGGGAGGGGAGGTGTTAGTGATCAGGAGAGGAAGGGAGGGGAGGTGTTAGTGATTAGGAGAGGAAGGGAGGGGAGGTGTTAGTGATTAGGAGGGGAAGGGAGGGGAGGTGTTGGTGATCATGAGGGGAAGGGCGGGAGGTGTTAATGATCAGGAGGGGAAGGAAGGGAAGGTGTTAGTGATCAGGAGGGGAAGGGAGGGGAGGTGTTAGTGATCTAGAGAGGGAGAGAAGGTGTTAGTGATTAGGAGGGGAAGGGAGGGGAGGTGTTAGTGATCAGGTGGGGAAGGGAGGGGAGGTGTTAGTGATCAGGAGGGGAAGGGAGGGAAGGTGTTAGTGATTAGGAGGGGAAGGGAGGGGAGGTGTTAGTGATCAGGTGGGGAAGGGAGGGGAGGTGTTAGTGATCAGGTGGGGAAGGGAGGGGAGGTGTTAGTGATCAGGAGGGGAAGGGAGGGGAGGTGTTAGTGATCAGGAGGGGAAGGGAGGGGAGGTGTTAGTGATCAGGAGAGGAAGGGAGGGGAGGTGTTAGTGATTAGGAGAGGAAGGGAGGGGAGGTGTTAGTGATAAGGAGGGGAAGGGAGGGGAGGTGTTGGTGATCATGAGGGGAAGGGAGGGGAGGTGTTAGTGATCAGGAGGGGAAGGGAGGGGTGGTGTTAGTGATCAGGTGGGGAAGGTAGGGAAGGTGTTAGTGATCAGGAGGGGGAGGAAGGGGAGGTGTTAGTGATCAGGAGGGGAAGGGAGGGGAGGTGTTAGTGATCAGGAGGGGAAGGGAGGGGAGGTGTTAGTGATCAGGAGGGGAAG